>OY755186.1:1444101-1485727 GCA_963576735.1 Bedellia somnulentella
CAACGAAATTGTCGAAATGGTGTTTTATAATAGTCACTATCTTACAACAAACGTCAGGCAACAAGGAAGTATTACTCTGCATTTATTTCTAGGTAAAAATCAATCATTAGCCTTTTACTATTGTCAGAATTGTTGTGATAATGTGAACAACATGGAAGTGGAGCTTTACAAGATGTTCAAAATACGTCGGCTTATTTCAATAACATCTTAAAAACTGAAATTATACACGTCGAATTTAAAACACCGCATCCTTAACCTTTTGTAGATAAAAAAACAAATTCCAACAAAAAGGGATTCTTGATAATGACATAAACTTTTACCGTTTTGGGTAGAACCACCGATTTCGCAGTGTTAAGATTTCTTTGATTCTTTTATTAAGCTTTGTAGTAAATGAAATACTCACCCATAATAGAAGAATATCCGCGATATTGATGAAAAACACAATTTATTTATCACAAAACAAAACTTCCACAGACACAGCAGCCATTTTAACTCACGACTTGGGAAACGTCACGTTTCGGCAGCTGTTTTCATTGAACCGTTTTTCTAGATGCAAATAAATTGATCGTATTTAAGCAAACGTTCTTCATGCCTGCTCCTGCTCGCATAGCATATTAAAAATCAAAAAGTTATAATTATTAACGTGATAATGTTAGTGTAGTGTCAATAAAGTTTCTCCCCGTGGTCGTCGTATGAGGCGATCCAGGGTTGACACATCACCTAACTATATCCTTCATTATACCTTTTCTCTTAATTTTCTAAAGTCCCTGAATGGTTTCCAATTTCTTACGGTTTGGCCTAGTGCGTCAAACAGTGCATCGTTAGAGCTTTCCTTATTGAGGAACAAAATATTGTCAAAGTAATAAAAGCAAAGACAGCCGCCAGCGGCCCTAGGATTGTTAAGGAGAAGGAGAGAAACATAAGGTTTAAATATAATCATAAAAAGCCTCTTTTTATTTTCTCCAATACATACATACATATACGCACGGCTATAAATTCTTAAGGAAAATATTTAAAATAAAGGTTCTAGATGATGGGTCCAACTGCATCGGCCAAAAATCAATTCCAAAGCCTCAATACCCTTAGTCACCTCTTACGAACAGCCTCTAGCAGTAATGTAGTAGTACTCAGTAGTAATTATCTAAACCGACAATAGACAGCTAAAGTAACTACTATAAATAATATAGATGCCGGTAATACGCACGAAAACAGAGCGCGGAATAAGCGATAGAGAAGAACGAGAAGAACAATGTTATTTTCTATACTTTACTCACCTTACAACAAACACGCCAATCAGACAGGCAAGACATAGAAACTTGATATTATCTTAGTAAAGATGACGGCCGTCATTGGTGAAACTTATGGACCGGGAGCGGGAGTACCTATATTTAAAAAATCTTATAACCATATTACTATTAGATTTTTAATTAGAGTGGCGATAAACTTGCAAGGTGATACGGTATAATGTAAAACGACCCTTTTGGTTGCGCAAATAGCAATCCTGTACAAACAATATGCTAATTTCTTTCTTGCCTTCTTGCTCGTAATCGTAGTACATTTCAATTCTTTCAAGTACACAACGGGGCTTATGTAAACATAAAATAGGTTATACTGTCTTAATCCTCCTAAACAGTATATCCAACCTCAACCAAATTTTGCATGATGGTCAAGGGTATCAAGGACCATGAGATTTTTAGAATAAATGTTACCATTGAGGGATGATCAGCCTTTAAAGTTTCCCATGTAAGTCAATGGGAAACTATTGTAAACAAATCTGCTATCTCTTTAATTTTGTTCAGCTTCGGTCTAAATTTCGGCATGCGAAGCTTTATTGTCCACCTAGTTTTATACTGAATTTTATAAAATATTCTTTTGTGGTACGCCCAGCGTCCAATATTACAATCAACTGAATCCAAATTCCAAATATAATTATCATTTGAAAATTATGTAAAATAGATACGGATGTTTCACATTAATAAAAACATAAGTACAAAGAAAACGATTCGTCAGTGTTGCTAGCTTATTAAAAACAAATTCTGTTTTCTTTTGCTGTCAACAGCTGTCAAAAAGGTATTGAAAAATATGTGTTTTCAGATAAATAATATTTAAATCTGTATGAATCCAGTGAACAATTGATTAAAAAGTGGTTATATATTGTGTACAAGCTGAAGCTAATATAGTTAAGCATAATTTAATATATATTTCAGCTCCACAATGGTGCAGCGGCTAACTTTCAGACGACGATTGTCGTACAATACAAAATCGAATCAGAGGAGAATGTAAGTAGAATATCAGTTTATATTTCCAAATCTATTGTTGCTTTGTTCACTGATAAGCAGCGTTCTTTCCTATTTATGTTCCTAATCGGATTTATTTACAATTTTTTGTCATAACCTCAAAAGTTGTGGTAAACTTACCGACCGAGAAATTAGTATTACCTTAAGAAAAAGAAAATTCTAGTATGTAGTACGTTTTCATATTAGTCAATAATCGGCCACGCAGTTAAAATAACAACTCTTAGTTTGCGTGTTTACATCCACCATATAGTAGATGATAGACTTCAGTTTTAGTAGTACCTGTATTTTCTTGTATCTGAAGCTCCATCTAATCATACTCAGTCTTTAATGAAGTCCTTATCTTACTGGTAATTTTAGTGGATGTCAAGGTCCACTTAAAATGTTAGGCAAATTATATGCAGCAAACTAAGTATTATTTTCTGCAATTACTTATTATTACTTAGTGTCGTGTTCACCTTGGATGCAATTTTGATATACTTACCTCTATTAATTAAAAAATTTGTGTTTCTTGTTAATTTTCATCTGATCTACTGAAAGACCAGGGATCTCAAAAGGCTCTGTTAAAACAATACTATTTACAATGCTAAAATATGGTGTACATTGCTGTAAATTTTTTGACAAAATGGACTAAGTCAATTCTGAAATAGCTACCTTTTTTAATAGCCTTCTAAGATATAGTTTACCATGCTGTATCTGAATAAATGGTGTGTAAGTTGGTTTAGTTTGTGCAAGTACTTAAATGGAAATTATACTGCATTGCTGCCTTGAAATCATGCCTTAAAATATATGTTCAATTGCTTTATTTCTGCATAGATTTTAATACCTATGTATACTTATATGGAAAACATTAGCAGAAATAATAAAAGTATCCTAAAAATCTTCATTTGCCTGATTGCTTTGTGAAATTGTTTTTTTTTTATATTATTATTAAATAAATTATTCAGTATTGGCTCAGAATTAAACAAACCCATTCCCATCTTCCTTCATATTAGGCTTATAGACTTACTAGGTAGCTAAAAGGGAAGGCAATGCTGGAGCTGGTTAAAATCCAGAACTGGAATTGGGCTTAAACCAATGCAACCCTTTCTTAAGCTATATTATAGTTTATTTATATGGGTTAGTTAGAAAACCCTGTTAAGTAATCAAAAATATGTAGCTATGTTATTAATAGTCTAATTGTAGTCATGTGACATTTTACATAGTGTCAGCTTAGAAAAGCACTAACTCATTTGTTTCTATGGCTTTTTAAGTGATTGTTTAGCAATTTAGCTGGAGAACCGTCATCAAACATGTTTGATTTAAAAAATACTCGGTTTTAATAGTGTCTGAGGAATTTCAACTTAACTCTGGCTCACCCTTTTTGTAAGTAGCCTTAGGCATTTTATTGAAGTATATTTTTGCAAAGTAGTTATAGGTCTGCCCATATCATGTGAACATACTGTTGAGGCAAAAACTGGTTAGTTAAATAAATACATTGGATGACCAAACATGTCATGTGATATTCAGTTCTCAAATATTACTCGGAGAACTAACATATACATTTATAAAATCTACTGCACAGTAAATGGATATTCTTGATAATGGTTACAAATATAATGTGAAACCCAGACATTTGTTGTCAGGGCAATACTAAATTAAATTATAGATAAACAATAAATTAAAATTTTTTGGGCGATGCGGTTGGAAACCCATTACCAAAAACCTTTATTTCACCATCTTTTCCCCACGCAACTTCCAAAAGTGGCTGAGGAATTTATAATTCCTTGGCTCTGGCTACCCCTTCTAGGGAATTACAGCCATAGTATGTATGTAAAATCCTTAATTGATTAGTCATGATCCCCACATGAGGTTTTCATGAACCAAACATTCTAATTATAAAATCATCTTGTTCTGAAGCTCTGGCTAACCCTTCTTGGGATTCAGTCATGAGTATATCTTTAGACTCACCTTAAAAATTTGGTTCATACTCACTTCCATAAATCCTGATAAGGGGTAGCCAGAGCTTCAGAGCTAGAAACTCCACAGCCACACTTGGAAGTTGATTGGGGACAAGATGGTAGAAATAAAGTATTGTTGGTGATGGGTCTCCAACCGCATTTCCCAAGAACCACTTAAAAGCCCCACACTGTTAGTTGCCTGGCACATGGCTTCAGGGGGAAAAGATGGTAAAATAAAGGATATAGTTATTCATTTGTTGATATCAATACAAAAAATATTTTTTATAAATATTACCTTATTTTAATTGTTGTGGATATTTATATTCTTCCGTTAATCATAATCTCTATATAACAAAAATTAAAAAAAAAAAATTTGCTCTTTTTTTATAACACTTGAAGTCCCTGTGGAAAACACCATACTATGCACAAATGTATGGGGTTTTGGCCATGTTTATCCGGCATCGGCAATTTAGGTGATGGCTGCCCTATATTGAATCCATATCCAAAATTTAGAGTTCTGTTATAATTTTGCAGAGTACGAACTCCCGGTGGTCGCCTCGTCTACCAGTATGTGAAGAAGGCCAAGAAGATCCCGAGATGTGGTCAGTGCAAGAGCAAGCTGCGCGGGATCCAGCCGGCGCGGCCCGCCGAGCGCTCCCGCCTCTGCTACCGCAAGAAGACCGTGAAGCGCGCCTACGGTGGAGTTCTCTGCCACAAGTGCGTCAAACAGCGCATCGTAAGGGCTTTCCTTATTGAAGAACAAAAGATTGTCAAGGTTCTAAAAGCACAGGTAGCCGGCCCTAGGATTGTTAAGAAGACCACTAAGTAAACATAAGGTTTAAATATAAACATAAAAAGCCTATCTTTGTTTTATTTTCTCCAATACATACGTCATATGTCACATACATCACAGCTATAAGTGAAAATATGTTTGTTTGGTTGTTCTAACTTGTTTTTAATTTTCTAGTTTATATAAATAGCTGCTGACGTACTGTCATCACCATGTAGGGCTCATAATGAAAACCAGGTCTGATTTTGTGTATACTCATACACAAATCAGAAATTACTGATTGTGGGCCCAATTTAGCGAAACCATTTCTTTAAATTATGTCATTGAATACTGTATATGTGTGCTAAATAAAAAAAAATCTTTTCTTTTCTCTTTTTTTTTTTTAAATTTTAAAAAAAGGTTAGCCAGAGCTTTAGAGCTAGAATCTCCTCAGCAACATTTGGAAGTTGATAGCGGAGAAGATGGTAGAAATAAAGTATCCGAAATGGGTCTCAACCGCATCGCCCAAAAACCACTTAAATAATCCCCATACCGTTAGTCGTCTCTAACGACACCCGTGAGTAGAAAGGGGTATTGACATTCAAAACCGGCATACACGGCAAATTCAAAATCCAATAAATTGATGTATGGATCAAATCTTCTCTAAGGAGCATCACCGAAAAGTTTCAACTAAAAGGTGTATTGCTCCTTTATAATATATAGAGGTGTACGATAGGGTGATGAGAAAGTGTCTGGGAGGTGTTTTCCAAGTTAGGTTCGGGGAGTAAACAAGGAGTCAACTTATACATGCATTAGAATCACTATGAGGATTCTAGTGCATGTGTAATAGTAAATGGGGTAAACACTGACTCTAGGGGTGTCCGACAGGGATGTGTTGCTACTCCGTGGCTCTTCAATTTGTTCATGGATGACTCTTCGAACAAAGTTGCGTGAAAGTCATTATTCAATGCCTCTTGTATGCTTATGATCAAGTGTTACTTGCATCATCGGCAGAAAAGTTGCAAGAGATGATGAATATTGCATGTGAGTCTTTTTTAAGCAAGGGAATGAGGGTGACTGGATAAAACCAAAACGATGGTTTTTGAGACGCAGGAAGATGTGACAGAATGTGTGGTGATTGATGGTAAGAATTTGGAACAGGTGAAGGAATTTGTAAATCTGGGATGTTTGTGTACAAGGGATGGAAAATGTTATAAAGGCATCGATAGAAGAGTGAAAAAGGGTAATCCGATAAATGGAGCAATGGATAGCCTAATGACCATTCAATCGGTCTCTGAAAAGGCCCGAATGGCTGTGCATGATGCTGTTGTTATATAAATTGAAGCGAATGATGTGAATGAATGAATGCAGTAGAAATGAGGTCCTTCAGAAAAAAATGTAATGTTAGATTATGTGATCGAGTGAGAAATAGTGTTATTCGTGAAAAGTGTGGTGTGAAAGATGATATTGTAAGAAAGATAGAAAAAATAATGTTGAGATGGTTTGGGAATATGAGAGGATGGATGATAGAAAATTGGTAAAAGGGATCTATAGAGCTACTGTAGATGGAAATGTTAGTATAAAACGATCACGGAGAACACACTTGGACCAAATTGAGAGTGTGCTGAAAAAAGGCAGGCGTCCGAAGTATGAAGAATAAAAGAGCATGTACCAAAAGATTGATGGATGTAAGCGAAGCTAGAGAGGATTGTACGAAGTGGCGATCGATAGTCTCTGCTTACCCCTGTGGCAACTAATGGCGTGAGTACATGTTATGTTATCGATAACAAACATACCAATTTTAAAAGAGTGACTCAGCAATAATGTGTTGTGTTTGCCTTCTTCGGGGATTCCTCATTGGTCGTGGTCACAGGATAGCCGGGTACACTGTTTGGTCGAGAAAGTATTTTAATAGAAATATGAGTGCGCTAAAACAGTTCAGGACGTCGATTTGCTGATGTGAGAGAATCCAGTTAAAAAAATCGATAATAAAAATTGCGAGGTGGCTAAATTAATATGGCGTATTTAAGTATACAGGTCATCGACTACAAACAAATATAAAATGTGTAAAGTTATTTCTAAAATTGCACCGTCCATAGTGAGTCCTTTAATATTATTATTTTTGATAATTTAAATACAATTTACAAACTTACGACATCAGTTAACAATGAGGTAGGCAGAGACTATCGATCGCCACTTTGTACTATCCTGACGGACCTCTCTAACTTCATTTACATCCATCAATCTTTTCGTATATATGCTCTTTTATTCTTCATATTACGGACGTGTCCTACTAATACATACAATCCAAATGTCTTCCAAGGTCGTCCTCTACTCTACTAACAGAACCTCTTTTTCTTATTTTAACTATTCTTATCTTACTTTTAACTTTTTTTGGAGTGATTGACACTACATAAACAGACATGCTGCTATGCCTCGGTAGGCGTATATCCAAGACTAAGAAACAGTCAATTATGCTGATCACATAAATGTTGCTCTCTCAGTGGGGATCGAACCCGCAACCTCCGGACCGTGAAGCAAATATGATGGTTGACTTTAAGAAAGGACACCTTTAAAGACCTTACTCGGGGTTCAAACCCAATGCTCTCTATTTAAGAAGCTGCGGTCCTCCTATACTGAGCTATAGGAAGGTTTGCTTCTTTGCAACGATATCTAATTTCTTCTATCGTTTTCACGCGAACATTACTTAACTGATCATCATCATCAGCCTATAGACGTTTACTGCTGGACATGGGCCTCCCCCAAAGATCTCCACAACGACCGCGGTCCTGTGTTGCCCTCATCCATCGATCAGTTTCCCGCGACCATGACCAAGTCGTCAGTCCACCTTGTGGGAGGCCTACCCACACTGCGCCGTCCGGTACGTGGCCGCCACTCCAAAACCTTTGAGGCCCAACGGCCGTTGGTTCTGCATGTTATGTGCCCTGCCCATTGCCACTTAAGTTTAGCAACTCTTTGGGCTATGTCATTAACCCTGGTTCTTCTACGGATCACCTCGTTGCGGATTCGATCACGTAGTGAAACTCCTAACATAGCCCTCTCCATTGCCCTTTGGGGACACGAAGCCTTCTAATGAGGCACATTGTTAAAGGCCACGTCTCTTAACTGATCATCATAATACTTTGTGCCTATTTTATTGGGGGTATAAGAAGGAACAAAGATTTTTTTAAATGAAATATAAAGGGTGTCTCAGTAAGAGTGCACTTTTTAAAATTGGAATATTTTTAAATTTGCCAGCTGTCACCTCTGTTTATTCCGACTATTGAAAATGGAGCGCTTTTTGAAAGAACAACGCGTTATAACTGTGAAACTCAATACAAAAATGGGGAAAGTTACGCTAAAATCGCTCGCAAACTTCGCTAACACCTAATGCGTTCAACCATTCGAAAACTGGTGAATTTTTTTCAATATGTTATCATAATCTTTTGCGTCAACGTACTGGTCAGTCTCTTGAAAACATTGCTGCTGTAAACGAGAGTGTCGCTGAAAACCCGAAGACATCAATTTGGCCTCGTTCTCAACCACTTCATTCCCGAAGCACTATGAAAGAAATTTTGACTAAAGACCTCCACCTTCATGCGTACAAGACTCAGCTAAGTCGGGAGCTCAATCAGCAGACCACTAAATTCTGATGTCAACTGGCTACCAAAATGGTGCGATTTAACGTCGTGCGTTTGTTTTTGGGTTTTGTGAAATCTCGGGTTTATGCGAATAAACCCAAAACAATTCCTGAGCTCAACTCGGAAATCCAACGAGTTAACGGTGAGATACAGCAACATCTCTGTGCAAAAATCATAGAAAATTTCTTGAAAAGAGTAATGGCTTTTCATCGGAGCCGTGGAGGTCATTTCCCGAATATTTTATTTTAATCGGAACATGTTTTCTTTCTAATACACAACAAATATCAAAATCAAATTTAAAAGGTGTACTCTTACCTATATATGAAGAAGTTTTTTTTTAATCTTACTATGTAAGATGTTATGTAAGTCACATACACATAGCATGCGAGGGAAGCCCCGGGTATAAGCTTCCTACTTGTATAAACATTATTGTCCGCCTAAGTTCAAATATTTACTATGAATTTATTTTTAAAATTATCAATATAAATTAAAGGTTTGTTTATATTAAAACATATCTGCAGGCAAGCACGAGCCGTGTTTAAACTAGTTATCGCGTGGGATAAAGCAACCATCTCTTACGCACTTACTTAGTACCGTATACTGCCATCTCGTTCTAACCGTTATCGTGTCGATAAAATAGCGCTCGTGCTTGCCTTTCGATCGTAAGTTTGACTTTTTAGTTATTTAATTGGCCTAGACCTTGTTTTAAAACATATCATTTATATATTTTAAATCGATAAGACATCAAAGTAAACAACTTTGCCTAAGGAATGCTATTCTAAAATATTGTAATTTTCAAAATAATTAATGATTAAAGTGTCGTACCTAGATCAAACTGAGAAAGTATAGAGAGGTTCTTAACCTCAGCTAAAATAAAAAACATATGGTCAAATCACAACTCAGAATCACAAGATGTTATATTTATATTTTATTTTAGCTCAGGTTAAGTCATGAAGCTACTAACTAAACAGGAGAGCGTACTTACAAAAATATGGTAAACAAAAATGCAATTTATTACCATGCAATAAAGTTAATTATCTTTTAAAGACTGTCAAGCAGAGAAACGTCCTAGAAAGAGAGCCGTGTGAGAGAGAAGTGTGTCCCGCTCGCGCGGTTGCCAGTGGAGATTAAGTTCAAAGAAAAACAAATTCAAACTTATTTATAGGGAATATTTTATAAAAAGCAGGTTATTAACTGTTCCTTTTTTGTATTTTATTTTAATTATTATTGTCGCCTTTCGATTTGGAGATAAGTAATTGGTTAAGTTTGGCAAAAGGGATATTAATATTTGTCACGGGTATCCCCATCGAAACAAGACAAATGTGGTGTCCACAATATATCATCTGTTTGAGTGTTATGGAGCTTTCATCATTTAATTAAGAAAATATAGTGATAAATATGGGTACATGTTATGGAACAATAAATAAACTAACCTGTATCACCTCGAACTTTACCACATGAATGCATTAAACGATTTGAATTTGAATATAGCTGTGTGGTGTCGGCTTAGTATAGCACTACCCCATTTCTTCCGGTGGGTGTACGTAAGAGGCGACTAACGGTATTGGGGCTTTTAAGGGATTTTTGGGCAATGCGGTTGAGACCCATCACTAACAACCTTTATTTCACCATCTTTTCCCCACGCAACTTGTAAGTATATAAGTATACATGTAAGTGAAATAAAATGCTGTGTAGTACCGGCTTTAAATAGCACAAATCTTCTGCTACCTGCGTGCTTTGGAAGAGGTAACTGAGGGTTCTGGGTCTTTTGAAGTTTTTTATTAGATTCTTTATCATCCTTTTAATACCACCTTCCTTTGCTTACCATCTTTTCTCTACTCAACTTCAAAAAGTGGCTGAGGAAATTTTAATCCTCAAGCACTGGCTACCCATTCTTTTATAATCTATTAATTAAGAATAAATATGTCTAAAAAAACACGTTGATTTACCAAAAACAATGTATATATGTAAATAAGCGACATGATAGTCCAGTGGGTAGAACACCCGCCCGAAAAACAGAAGGGCGTGAGTTCCAATCCTGGGACGGGCCTACACCAATTTGTCTTTTCTAAAGTCATATGTGTGGTTAATTTATCATGGTTGCTAACGGTGAGGGAAAACATCGTGAGGAAACCCACATGGCTGAGTTGTACTTAGTCATGTGACAGTGTATTCGTACAAAACGGCGATAGGCCTGCCCCCTATCACGTGAGTACACTGTCTAAGCAAAACGTGGGTACCTTCTCTGGAAACTAGATGGCGCTTGCCATGTGAGTTCAGGAGTATTGGTACCTCTGCCAACCCCTTCGGGGATAAACGGCGTGAACGTTTATGTTATGTTATGTTATTATATGTAAATATAAGTGTTTTTATAATATTTTTTATAATGTATGTATGTAAATATAGCAAATAAATAAAGGAAAGAAAAATTTCGACACATGGGGGGATCGAACCCGCGACCTCGGGTATACGCCCCCGTCGCTCTGCCAATTGAGCTACCGTGTCAAAGGCTGCGAGTGCATCAGGTCCCCACATGAGGATTTCATGAACAAAAACATTCAAAATATGTAAATATAAGTGTTTTTGTATCCTTTAGAGGAACCCTTATTAAAACACCAACAGATGGTCACCCTACTTAAAACGAGACACAGTTAGCTAGTTAGCCATCCTTTTTCAGGACACTTTAGGTCGCCAGCACGCGTTCCTGTTTAAATAATACTTCCATGGGTTAAGTATATTCTCATGACAGTTGGCCTAGACCACGTTTTTAAAACATACCCTTTTTATATTTTGAATTGATAAAAGATATCAAGCTAAACAACTTTGCTTTAGGAATGCTTATCTTAACTTAAATATTGTAATTTTCAAAATCATCAATAATTAAAGTGTCGTACCTAGATCAAACTGAGAAAGTATAGTGAGGTACTTAGCCCCACCTGAAATAAAAAAAACATCTTGTGATTGATTTGATCATTTGTTTTTTAATTTTATTTTAGCTGAGGTTAAGAAAGAAGAAGAAGAACTGACTATACTTTCTCTCTCTATATTTGATTAGTTTGATGTCTTTTTTCGATTTAAAATATAGAATGGGTATGTTTTAAAACCGAGGTCTAGGCCAGTTGTTTTTCCGGTTATTTGTGTCTGGCGAATCACAAATCGTGTCTGACCTGACAATGTATTACTAACAAAAAAATATTGTTGCACAATACAATTTGCATTTTCCACATTTGTGGATATTTAAAATAAATAATTAAGTTCTCCATAAACCAATAAAAAATAAATATATCTATTACATATAACAGCAAAAAAATGTCGAATCCTTGGAAACGATTAGCAGAGCCAGTGGCGGTTCAAAACCTTACTGAAATTATGTCGGAAGAAGTTGCTAAAGGTCTTCAGGTGAAGGAAGACATGAAATTTGCTGAAACGATATCTGATCATTCAATCATTCATGAAACAGAAAATATAAGCCCAGAAGTTCTTCGTCAAATTGAAGAATCAAACCTCAAAGAGTATTGTGACTCAGATGCAATCATTGCAAAAGTGTTGCAATGTCAATTCGATAAGGAATATGATGATGAGTTAAAAATTGTGGAGAAAAAGAAGAACGGCGATTCCAAAGTGTCGGTTTCTTACGACAATTATCGACACGTTCCCAGCAATCTGGTATACGACTCAGATTCTGATGATGATGTCACCAATGAGAAAAAAGATTGGGATCGATTTGAAACGAATGAAAAAGAATTCGCTAGTCTTCCAAAAAGGGGGTTCAAGATCAAAGAGGGAGAAATGGTAACAAAACACGACAGTGTTATTAATGGCCGTAGAAATGC
Source organism: Bedellia somnulentella (assembly GCA_963576735.1). Lineage (NCBI taxonomy): Eukaryota > Metazoa > Arthropoda > Insecta > Lepidoptera > Bedelliidae > Bedellia > Bedellia somnulentella. The sequence goes on from OY755186.1 coordinate 1,456,579, forward strand.
TTGCAGGGTCATGGCTTTTCCTCCAGAGTTTTGCACTGGAGATGGAGCTGGGTTTGATATGAAATTGCCCAATTCTGTGTTCAATAGTCTTAAGGCTCATTCGCGATGGGACCAGGCTCGCAGACACAAGATGTTGGATCGTAAAGAAAGCCAGGCCACTGCTGTCCTCGGTATTGATGAAAGAACCAAGCTTATACTTTTCAAACTCATTAACAATGGTATGCTTGACAAAATAAATGGTGTGATTTCCACTGGCAAAGAATCAGTTGTGTTGCATGCTGATAGTGATCCATCATATCCTGACATGATCTTGCCAAAGGAATGTGCAATCAAGGTGTTTAAAACCACACTAAATGAGTTCAAAACTCGTGACAAATACATTGAAGCTGATTACAGATTTAAAGATCGATTCTCAAAACAGAATCCTAGAAAAATAGTGCACATGTGGGCTGAGAAAGAGATGCACAATATGATGAGATTACAGAAGATTGGCATCAATTGCCCCGACATGATTTGCTTAAAGAAACATGTTCTTGTTATGTCATTTACTGGGCGAGACAATAAACCTGCACCAAAGATAAAGGATGTGATTCTTAAAGATGCAGAATGGACAAGTGTGTATGACGAGGTAGTGGATGCAATGCACAAGATGTACAATGTGGGTCACATGATACATGCTGACCTATCCGAGTATAATATTTTGTGGCATGACAAGAAATGCTGGATTATTGATGTGTCTCAGTCAGTTGAGCCTGATCATCCTAAGGGGTTGGAGTTCCTATTGAGAGATTGTCGTAACATAAGTAATGTAAGTGCATTTTTCTTCTTTGTTTTGATTATGTCCATTATTATTTTTTATTGTTTGACATTGATTCTTAAACTGCAGATAAAAAAAACTGCTAGAAACATGTAAAAAGTACTTAAATATTCATCAGCAACATCTGCAATGAATTTAATTAATCATTAGTTGCAATGTTTGAAGTGCAAACACTGATACCATGTAAAATATATTATCATCAACTTCCATGTTTTGCATTTATAAGCATTATGATGCCAATTAAAAAAGGTGTGTTGGTCCTTCATAGATTTAAAGACTGGATTGTAGGTAAGTATTTGTGGGAGGTGTTATCCAAGCTCAGATTGGGCAGTCACCTTAGCATTGGTATCACTGTTTGAGCATTCAAGTGCTTATGTGGGAGTAAATTAGTAAAACAGTCTGGTCTGGGTCTCATATCTAGGGTGTCCAAACAGTATAACAGGGATGTGTAGCTTCTTTGTGGCTCTTTAATTTGATTGGATGACTGATAATATCCTCGTAACGCCCGTTGTATCACTAGAGGAACAAAACTCCTGTGACTAATAGTAACTATTAAAAAAAATAAAGCCATAGGAATAGTTCTTGTTAAAGATATCATTAATTTTAATAAGTCAGCACATATTTTTTTGTTCCATTAGAGATACATTGGATAGAACTTACAAGTCATAACAATTTCTATACGGGCGTTACGAGGATATACATATAATGACATCATTATAATGAAATGACCTGTATACGCTGACAATCAAATGTTACTTGCATCATCAGTAGAATAGTTTCAAGAAATTATATGTGTGCATCTTTTGAATAGAAGGGAACATGTGGATAAAATCAAAACAATGTTTTTTGAGACAGGAAATTGTGACAAATGCATGATTAAGATTGATGGTAAGAAAGTGGGAAATTTGAAAAATGATTACATACATACATACATATTCTCACGCCGTTAGTTCCCATTGGGGTAGGCAGAGACTATCGATCGCCACTTTGTACGATCCTGGCAAACCTCTCTAGCTTCATTCACATCCATCAATCTTTTCATACATGCTCTTTTATTCTTCGTACTTCGGACACCTGCCTTTTTGAGCACATTTTGTATTTGATCTAAATGTGTCCTCCGAGGTCGTCCTCTACTAACATTACCTTCCACATTGGCTCTATATATCTCTTTCACCACTTTACTGTCATCCATCCTCTCTATGTGCCCAAACCATCTCAACATTCCTTTTTCTATCTTTCTTACAATATCATCTTTTACACCACACCTTTCACGAATCACATCATTCCTCACACGATCACATAACCTTACATTACAAACTTTTCTGAGGGATCTCATTTCTACTGCATTTACTCTGCTTTCATGCTTCTTCTGCCACACCCAACATTCACTGCCATACATAAGCGTAGGAATGAGGACAGCATCATGCATAGCCATTCGGGCCTTTTCGGACACCGATTGACTAGACATGAGACTATCCAGTGCTCCATTTACCGCATTACCCTTTTTTACTCTTCTTTCAATGTCTTCATCACACTTTCCATCCCTAGTAAACAAACTTCCCAGATATACGAACTCTTTCACTTGTTCCACTTTCTTACCATTGATCTCAATCACGCATTCAGTATTCTCCTCTCTCTCGAAAACCATGGTTTTGGTTTTATCCACATTTACTCTCATTCCTTTTCTTTCAAACGACGCACATGCAATATTCATCATCTCTTGCAACTCCTCAACCGACGATGCAAGTAACACTTGATCATCAGCATATAAGAGGCATTTGATGACGAATCCACCCATTCTCAGTCCATAATCACTTTTACGCAACTCTATCAGACAGTCATCCATGAACAAGTTGAAGAGCCACGGAGAAGCTACACATCCCTGTCGGACACCCCTAGAGATTCCGAACCAGTCAGTGTTTTCCCCGTTTACTCTTACACATGCACTAGAATCCTCATAGAGTGATACTAATGCACGTATAAGTTGACTCCCCAAAACGAACTTGGATAACACCTCCCATAAACACTTTCTTACCACCCTATCATACGCCTTCTCTAAATCAATGAAGGAGCAATACACCTTTTGGTTCTTAGCTAAGAACTTTTCGGTGATGCTCCTTAGAGAGAAGATTTGATCCATACATCCCATTCCCTTTCTAAATCCTGCTTGCACATCCCAAATTTTGTCATCTGTTTCATTCATCACTCTTTCAATCAATACCTTTGCATACAATTTACCGACAACACTGAGTAGGCTGATTCCGCGGTAGTTTTTAGCTTCCTGGTGTGACCCTTTTCCTTTATATAAGGGCACAATTACTGCCCTGCACCAATCTCGTGGTACTTTACCACTCGACCAACACTTTTGAAAAAGGAAGTACAGCAAGGAAGCCACCAACCCTTTACCAGCCCTCAGCATTTCGATACTTATCCTATCATACCCTGCCGCTTTCCCTACTTTCATACTTTTCAATGCTTTCATTACTTCTTCCATACTAATCTCACTGTCACTACTGTCACCCAATGCCTCATTCCAGTAAACATTGCTGCCAATTGGCGAAGAAATAGGTGAATCCTCTTTTTCAAAGAGTCCCTCAAAATAGTTCTTCCATACTCGTCTTATGCTACTTTCATCCGTCGCAAATTCACCCTGTTCATCTCTCACTACATTCACTCTCGTGTTTTGGGAAACTCCCTTTTCTTTCCGGATATATTTCCAGAACAACTTTTGGTTATTCCGGAAATTATCAGAGAGTTTCCTCTCACACCATTCTATCAAATCACGCTTTTTCTTTTCTATTTTCTTCTTAACCTCATTCTTAACTCTCTTATATTCATCTTCACTATTCTTCACTACATCATCGGTTACTCTCGCATCCATTCGTTTACTAGCTTTAATCGCTAGTAAATCTAACCAAGCTTTCTTCTTATCTCCAACTGCCTCTTTCACATCTTTATCCCACCAACTTGTTGGTGGTCTATTTGTTCTTTTACTCAATCCACATACTTCCGTCGCACATTCAACCATTGACGATTTGAGCACATCCCATACGTCTTCTATTTCCAATTCATCCTTCATCTCCACGCAACTTAGCCTGTCGTCCAATTTCTTCATATATTCATCTCTAATATTTTCATCCTCTTCCAATTTCTCCACTTTTATTCTCGCGAATTCAGTTGTTGACACTTTGGCCCTGTGACGCCAACGCTTGCACAGTCCCCTCAATCGTGATATCACGAGGAAGTGATCTGTGCCAACGTTAATGCCCCTGTAGACTCTGGTGCCAACAACCTTTGCTCTTAGCCTTTCATCCACTATCACAAAATCTATCATACTTCTCTCGCTTCCCCTCTGTCTAGTATACATATGGATATCTTTGTGTTCAAACAACGTGTTCGTAACACAAAGATTCCTCCCCAAACATACATCAATCACTTTCTCCCCATTCTCGTTCACTCTTTTATCACCAAACTTTCCTAAAACTCTTTCACAACCGTTGCGTGACACCCCAACCCAACCATTAAAATCTCTGAAAAATGATTATCTCTGAAAAGTTTGTTAACTGGGCATAGAAGGAGTCAGAAATGAGTCGCATGGCAGTGCATGATGCTCTTCTAATTGCTATGCAAATGTATGGTAGTGAGGGTTGGGTTTGTCAAAAGAAGCATGAGAGCAGAGTTTATTCTTTGGTATGGTGGTGGTTTGCCAGGATCGTACAATTGTGGCAATCAATTGTCTCTGTCTTCCCAGTTGAAACTTATGCCATTATTAAATGTATGTACGTTTCTTATCCAGATTCAAGGATTTTAGTGATATGTGTGTTGTTAAGCATAGGAATGATGCTATAAGTTCTTTTTTAATGGAAATAAAGGAATAAATATTGGTTACTGGTCTCATATATCGAAAGAGTAATAGATAATGTACATATTATTATTTTTTGTTTTGGATTGAAATATAATAATCATGTTTTGCAACAACATATTTACGTCTAGCTCGCAGGGCTATTCAAAACCAGCACTACACAGCAAAGACACTAATACTATAATGTTTTTGTTTTAGTTCTTCGAAAAGAAAGGTGTTGCAAGTGTGAAATCAGCAGATGACTTGTTCAAATACGTGACTGGTTTTGAAGAAATTGACGTGAATTTGTTAGAAGGAGTACATCCTACTTTTAACTCCTTATCCTCGCGTTTTGAAATCGCTCTTGATGACACCAGAACTGTAAGCTATCCTTTCGAATACTGCTGGCAGAAAACTAGTGAGGGTAAACCCGGAAGCTCAAATCGTCAGAGGACACTGAGTGAGCAAAGTGAGGAAAAGAGTTCTGATGAAGACAGCTTTGATGAAATGTGGGAACATTCTATCAAACAGAAATCAAGCAGCAACATCGACTCAGCAGCCGACTTCGGCAACGAGGTGAAACTGCACGACAGTAAAGATGACGAAAACAAAGAGGTTGATAAGAGTAGTAGTGGAATTGACGAAAAATCTTAAGGATATAAATTATTATACTTGAGAAAAAAAGTTAAAAAGATGGTAAAAATGGAAAAAAAATGTATGCCTATATGTGAGGAAATACAATTTCTTCAAGGGGGTCTAAATAAAGTGAAAATGTAGTGTCAATAGTCTTTATTATATAACTGAATGTTTTCAATAAATTATTCATAACAAAATATTTATATTATTGCAGTTTTTATACAAATGGCACACATCCTTATTAATAGTATTATACCTAGGTACATTTCATAACCTCATGGGTTCAATCCTACCTTGATCAACATAACAGCTATAAAAGTATAAAGTAATAATTGAATTTAAACTCAAACATTCACGCTATACATCCCCGAAGGGGTAGGCAGAGTTACTAATACTTCTGAAGATCATGTGACATTGTCACCTAGTGTTCAGAGTACCCACATTTTGCTTGGACACTGTACTCCCGTGATAGGGGGCGTGCTGATCGCCGTTTTGTACGATCGATGTTAACAACCACGATAAATTAACCACACATATGGCTTTAGAAAAGATAATAGTAGGAGAGGCCTGGGTGCTAAATTTGCCGTTGCTCGAGCAGCGTAGAAACCTATTGGATTTGATAGTTTATGTTCCAAAATAAAAAAATATTTTACAAGTTTTTATTTTAGTGGGGGAGAGCGTGTATACATTTATATAAAATGTAAAAAAAAAATAGTTGTAGAGAAATACTCGGGCGCGTCAGCCATTAACAGTATAAATGCGATTTATATTTCTGATAACCATTATACATTAATACATACAAACATATACTCACGGCTGTAAATCCCTAGAAGGGGTAGCCAAAGCTAACGAATTAAAAATTCCTCAGCCACTTTTGGAAGTTGTGTGAGGAAAAGATGGTAAAATAAAGGTTGTTGGTGATGGGTCTCCAACCGCATCGCCCAAAAATCCCTTAAAAAGCCCCAATACCGTTAGTCGCCTCTTACGTACACCCACCGGAAGAAATGGGGTAGTGCTATTCTAAGCCTGTAATTTCGCGCTGGCAGCCATTGACACGGTGGCTCAATTCGCAGACCGTCGGGGCGTATACCCGAGGTCGCGGGTTGGATTCCCGCCTGTGTCGAAATTTTTCTTTCCTTTATTTATTAGTATCAATGTTCAGACTAAATAAGAATACCCGAATCCCTTTACCGACGACCTTTGGCTTTAAACAACGGACACGGATTGGGTGCTGGAATGTCAGAACCATGACTCGACCCGAACGGCTACCACAGATAGCCAAAGTCATGAGTGAATATAACATCCACATCCTTGGATTGAGCGAAACAAGATGGAATGGTTTTGGTGAGGAAGTTGCTGACTTGGGCTACACACTTCTGTATAGTGGCAAAGAGGATGTGGACGCAAGTAGAGAATATGGAGTTGGCCTGCTTCTTAGTCGATGTGCCAAAAAAAGTCTGTTAACCTGGTCACCTGTGTCGGAGCGAATCATAACAGCCCGGTTTGACTCACGAGCACGCAAGATAAGCGTAATCCAGTGTTACGCTCCGACAAACTCAGCCACTGATGATGTGAAAGCAGCTTTTTATGAGCAGCTCGAGGCTACACTGAGGAAGATCCGAAAGCAGGACATCGTTTTCTTGATAGGTGACTTTAACGCGAAGCTAGGCAATGACAATGAAGGAAGAGAACACTATATGGGTACTCATGGCGCCATCGGAAACATAAACGAGAACGGAAAACTTTTCGGTGACCTGTGTTCCGCAAGAAACCTTGTTATAGGAGGAACACTGTTTAAACACAAAGAGTGCCATAAAACAACATGGATTTCCCCTGATGGTGTAACTCGCAACCAGATTGATCATGTTGCGATCAGCCGCACATGGAGATCCTCCCTGTTGGATGTTCGTAACCGACGTGGTGCCGACGTAGACAGCGATCACCACCTGGTTGTTGCTGAGGTAAGGCTCAAGCTTTCCTCCCCCCGCCGTAACTTTGAGAAGATCTCTAGAAGTTTTGAAGTCCGGAAACTACGGACACCAGAAGGACGGGAAGAATTCTGTTTGTCTCTCAGGAATCAGTTCGAACTTTTAGAGGAATTAGAAGATGAGCAAATTGAGGAAACTTGGGTCCGCGTTCGCACTGCCTTCACAAAAGCCGGTGAAGAAGCACTCGGATATATTTCCCCGAGGAGGGAAGACTGGATGTCCTCTGAGCTGTGGCAGCAAATCGAAGAAAGGCAAGGGATCAAGCTGCAATTATTGTCAAGCACTGAGCCACAAACTACTAGTCTCCAGGAGCGCTACAATGTCCTTCGCAAAAACATCAGAAGAATGTCGAGACGTGACCAACGCAGAGCCGCCGACGAACTAGCGGAACGTGCGAACACCGCGGCCCGCCGCAAAGACATGCGCCAGTTGTATGACATCACGCGCCGACTTAGCGGGCGCAAAGCACGTATGACTAAAAAACCGCTTAAAGGTAGTGACGGTAGCCTCCTATGTACCTCAGACGAACAGTTGCAAAGATGGACTGAACACTTCACGAGCCTGCTAAAGCAAACCCAGACGCCAGACTCTCATGAAACCAGCACTAGCTCACCAGTCACTGTATTAGACATTGCGACAGCACCTCCCTCATTTGATGAAACTTTATTAGCAGTGAAGTCTCTGAAACCAGGGAAAGCGCCAGGAGTCGACAATGTCCACGTGGATATGCTGAGAGCCGATGCTGCTACATCTGCTTCACTGCTGTATCCCCTTCTTACCCGCATTTGGGAGACTAGACAAGTTCCCGATGAATGGAAACAAGGCCTTCTGGTGAAAGTTCCTAAGAAGGGTGATTTAACGCGATGTGATAACTGGCGCGGCATTACACTACTACCTTCCGCCGCAAAAGTTTTAGCGAAGATTCTGCTCAACCGCATCGCACCAGCAGTAGCTGAGACGCTGAGGGAAGAACAAGCCGGTTTCCGCTCCGGACGCTCCTGCACAGACCACACTAACACCTTGCGCATACTGATCGAGCAGTGTGTCGAATGGCAGTCGGAACTACTGCTGGCATTCGTCGATTTCGAAAAAGCCTTCGACACCGTGAACTGGGGCGCGTTGTGGTCCAGCCTTAGTCGCAGGGGCATCCCGCAGTGTATTATTGAGATAATCCGCGCCCTGTACGAAGGTAGCACATGCCGGGTGATTCATGAAAAGGAGCTGGGAGCACCAATATGCATCTCTGCGGGCGTCAAGCAAGGATGCCTCTTATCGCCGCTTCTCTTCATTATTCTGTTGGACGACGTCATGAGAGCGGTCACCCAAACACCTCGAGGTGTGAAGTGGGGCGCTTCTGTCTTAGAAGACTTGGACTACGCGGACGACATTGTGTTAATCTCGCCAACTCTAGCCCATTTAGAAGCTAAACTTGAGAGCCTTAGAAAGCAAGCAGAAGTCATGGGCCTGCGAATTAATAAACGCAAAACCGTCGACATGCGGATAAATCCTTCAACGACAGAACCATTGAAGCTTCAAGATACCCCCCTAGAATCCGCTCGTAAGTTTGTTTACCTCGGTAGTGTTATTACGTGTCAAGGAGGTGCAGACGAGGATGTTGAAAGCAGGATACGGAAGGCAAACGCGGCCTTTGCCCAACTGAGACCTGTCTGGGAGTCAAATGTCCTTTCCCGTCGAGTAAAGATCTCCCTCTTCGAATCCGTGGTGAAATCCGTTCTGCTCTTTGGCTGTGAAACGTGGAGAGTGACAAAGGGGCTGACGAATAAGCTCCAAGTCTTCGTCAACAAGTCCCTGAGGTCAATCCTCCGCATTTACTGGCCAATGACAATCCGGAACGTGGACCTGTGGAACCAATGCCAGCAGACTCCAGTTGTGACTGACATCGCACTGAGAAAATGGAGGTGGATGGGGCACACATTTCGAAGAGGGACCACAAACGCCAGCATCGCATTCGAGTGGAAACCACCGGACGGCAAGCGAGCCCGCGGCCGTCCCGTACACACTTGGCGCCGGAGCGTGGAGAGCGAGCTGCGAGCGGCGGGACTGAGTTGGAGTGCGGCCAGGGAAGTCGCAGCAGACAGGAAGGCGTGGCGGGAGCTTGTGCAGGCCCTGTGCACCAGTGGGGTGCCATAGGACGACAACAACAATGTTCAGACTTAACGCCTGCACAAATATTACGCCAAAACACCATCGCGAGAACATTTCCGTCACCGGCATCGAGCGCTTGAAAATTCTTCACCATCTAATTTCTTAACGTCCGCCCAAATTGTCAGATTATCCAGATATACACTCTTCTAAATGTAATTAACCTACCTTTACTTAATCTGACGTGCTCGAGTTTTTCAGAGGAATGGTTTTTTTTACTAATCTGACGGATTCCCTCAGCATACCACGCTATATGAAGGGTTCATACTTGGTAGACGTACATCAAAGGGTACAAAGATTCTCCCTATATAATAATCTGATATGCTCGAGTCACTTCAAAAATCCCCGCTTCGCTTCCCCTACTACAAATTGGTGGCCCGACCTGGTATTTAAACCCTCATTGTCTGCACGATAAGCGGTGTTCTACCTACTGAACTATCACGGTTGACAAAAATAACTTTATATTAAAGCATAAATATAATTATTGCACATAAAGATATTAAACGAAGGTACTATTAACACACATGAAAATAAAAGTAACTCTACAAATCATCTTAAATGTCATAAACCAAGAAAGGGGTAGGAAGTTCACCCAGTCCACAGCCTTTGGAAGTTGTGAGAATAAGATAGATGAAGTAAGTAACATTGGTAATTCGTTTGCAACTACATCTCCCCAATAATAATTTTAAAAGCCCCATATCCTTAATTGTCTTGTATGACACCTACTGTACACCTATAAATCCCAAAAGAGGGTAGCCAGAGCCTCAGAGCTGTAAAATCCAGATTTGGAAGTTGATAGGGTACAAGATGGTAGAAATAAAGTATCGTTGGTGATGGGTTTCAAACAGCATCGCCCAAAAACCACTTAAAGAAGCTCCATACCTTTGATGAAAACAATATAGCGGAAGATATGGGACTCGCCTCTAGCGCGTGGATCCTTTATAACAGGCTAACGTCACCTAAAGGCAATCGCAATCGACAAGTGTCAGGAACAGGTGTGTGACTTGAAGAAACAGTTTTGTTATTTTAAGCGAGATAGCGGTTACCAAAAATTCCTTCGTGTGCTTTTATACGTTGTGCAAACTATTCCAAAAGAAAAAACAAATCTCATGGAATCACTTTTCACTCGTAACTACATAAAAACTTAAAAAAATATGATATTTTTAAATTCACTTATTGCTTTGTTCGCCATTTTGCATTCTGGTATCGTCGTTGATACAATTTGACCCTGAGTATCCCAAAGACGCACGACAGCAGCATGCGCTTGTCTCGCTCGCGCTACTTTCGAATCAAATATGTTTGTCTCTGTCGTTCGGTAGCGTACAAGACGCACGACAGCAGCATGCGCTTGTCTCGCTCGCGTGCTGTGTAGTTGAGAATATGCCTCTTTTCAGTTGAAGGTTATAAGTACGTGCCATATCTATTTTATAATTAATCAAAGCTCCATACCCATAGCCGCCTCTTACGCCAACCGTGGGTAGAAAAGGGTAGTGAAATTCTAAGCCGACACTACACGGCATATAAATGCAACAGATAAGATTAAGCTATTTCAACCTACACTACGCGGCACGCAAATATATAATGGAGCAACTGTCGTTTGTGTGCAAAATAGTGAAAATATTGGGACAGTTCTCAAAATTTCTCTAACTCATATTTTAAAAACTTTGTATTCGTTTAATAATAGCGTTAATGAGGTCCCTTTGTTGTAATGTGAATAGATCTGTATCGGCCGCCACTTGTATCAATGCTTCTGCGTTCTTGGACGTCGCGCACATTATTATTGACTGCAATTTTAATGTAAGGTCCACGGGAAACATGGTATCTGAAACAATTAAACAAGCAAGTAATATATGTCCAGTAACACGTACCCGCAATATGAAAAATATAATATTTTCCACTAAACACACTATTCTATTGAAAATTTGATTTCTAGAAGTTGTGGTTGAAACGAAGGTCTTATTTTTCACGGATGATACCATAAAATCTTCGACTCAGTATGTCTCAACGTTGTGCTAGCAAAAATTACCTATTTTTCCAATGATACAATATCTGTATCTACCTCGTATATATAGTCTATGGGCACACTACATAACTCAGTATGAGCACCAGCTCCTCATACAGAGAGGCATAGATATGAATCTTAAGGCGGGCCTACCTACACCAATGCGTCTTTTTTAAATTCTTGGGACTGGGCTTGCCCCGATTGCTGCTTTGTACAAATACACAGTTACATGACTATGTACAACTCAGCCATACACATATGAGTACACTGTCCAAGCAAAATGTAGGTACTCTGAACGCGAGGTGACAATGTCACGTCATGTTCAGAAGTATTCGTGCCTCTACCAACCCCTTCAGGGATATACGGCGTGAACTTTTGAGTTGATAAATCTTCAATAGTCTTCAGTCCATCTATTACATTTAAATATCGATTTTTTTATGTTATTTAATTGCTGAATTACTCATCGCACTCTGAGAACGAAAGAGGCTCAACTCAAAAATAGTGATATTGAGTTACATTCATAGAGAGGCATAAAAAAGTATGTTCTAAAACAAACGCACTTATTTTTATAGGGTCGGAAAATTCGCTATCCTGCTTTTTTAACAATTAGTGCCTTTACTAATAAATAAAGGAAAGAAAAATTTCGACACAGGCGGGAAAAAAAATAATCTTTCCTTTATTTATTAGTAACTAGTGGATCGTCCCAGCTTCGCACGGGTAGCGTTGTTTTTTAAATATCTGAGGTTTCTTTCTTTAGTCACTGCTCAAGCATTGTGAAATTCAGCGCAATGTTTTCAATTTATAAAATTTATAGCACTCCCTCAACAGTGTAGTTTGGTGATTTTTAATGCGCTTTAATGAACGGTTCAGTATTTCCGTTTGATAGCAAATTTTGGAATAAAACGCTATGAAGTATTTATAACAATCTAAAAAATAAATCATTACGTGTTGTAGGATGCAACTACTGGCGCCATCTAGTATGTTATATGTAAATTAGTAACGATTCGGTTTTGGTCACGGGCGCGATGGCTTATTTTATGTATAATTTCGGTGCTTCTCTACCGATTTCTATGATTCTTTTTTTATTGAATAGGTAATAATGTTACCTTTTTTAAATTAGGGATGAGTGAGAGGTTTACAAACGTAAGAGTATACAAATATAATCAGAATATTCCGCACTGCTAAGCTATCAGGAATTACACGTGTTATTGTGAGTCAACCGTAAAAGATAGACATAAACTGTTGAGGATTTTTTTTTAGAAAATTTTTTTGAAGAATATTTCCGTCATACATGATTTCTATGTAAGTTTAACCATTAAGGCTGCACACGCGACGGAAGCTTAAAAAATGTAGTAACTTCTCCCGTTTTCCCAAAATTTCCCAAAATTCCCCTTTACTACTCTGCTGGAAAGTATACAAAAACCTGCCCAGGAGTATGGAGAATAATTGTACCAAGTTTCGTTAAAATCCGTCGAGTAGTTTTTGTTTCCATAAGGAACATACAAACCGACAGACAGACAGACAGACAGACAGACAGACAGACAGACAAAAATTTTACTGATTGCATTTTTGGCATCAGTATCGATCCCTAATCACCACCTGATAGTTATTTTGAAAATATATTTCATGTACAGAATTGACCTCTCTACAGATTTATTATAAGTATAGATAATCCCCACATGAGGTTTTCATGAACAAAAAGATTTAAATTAGTGCCTTTGTTTTATTATTCATCGGATTTAGCATACCTTTTTATGTCTCTCTAGGATTGTAACTCAATATCACTATTTTTGAGTTGAGCCTCATTCATTCTTAGAGTGCATACATACATACATACATATACTCACGCCATTAGTTCCCATTGGGGTAGGCAGAGACTATTGATCGCCACTTCGCACGATCCTGACAAACCTCTCTAGCTTCGTTTACATCCATCAATCTTTTCATACATGCTCTTTTATTCTTCTTACTTCGGACGCCAGCCTTTTTGAGCACACTCTCAATTTGGTCCAAGTGTGTTCTCCGTGGTCGTCCTCTACTAACATTACCATCCACACTAGCTCTATAGATCCCTTTTACCAATTTCCTATCATCCATCCTCTCTATGTGCCCAAACCATCTCAACATTCCTTTTTCTATCTTTCTTACAATATCATCTTTCACACCACACTTTTCACGAACAACACTATTTCTCACTCGGTCACATAATCTAACATTACAAATTTTTCTGAGGGACCTCATCTCTACTGCATTCACTCTGCTCTCATGCTTCTTCTGCCACACCCAACATTCGCTTCCATACATAAGCGTAGGAACAAGAACAGCATCATGCACAGCCATTCAGGCCTATTCAGACACCGATTGACAGGTCATTAGGCTATTCATTGCTCCATTTACCGCATTACCCTTTTTCACTCTTCTTTCAATATCTTCATCACATTTTCCATCTCTTGTAAACAAACTTCCCAGATATACAAACTCCTTCACCTGTTCCACATCCTTACCATCAATCGCAATCACGCATTCTGTCACATCTTCCTGTCTCTCAAAAACTATCGTTTTGGTCTTATCCACATTCACCCTCATTTCCTTTCTTACAAAAGACTCACATGCAATATTCATCATCTCTTGCAACTCTTCTGCCGATGATGCAAGTAGCACTTGATCGTCAGCATACAAGAGGCATTTAATGATGAATCCACTCATTCTTAGTCCATAATCACTTTCACGCAACTCTGTCAAACAGTCATCCATGAACAAATTGAAGAGCCACGGAGAAGCTACACATCCCTGTCGGACACCCCTAGAGATTCCGAACCAGTCAGTGTTTTCCCCGTTTACTCTTACACATGCACTAGAATCCTCATAGAGTGATACTAATGCACGTATAAGTTGACTCCCCAAACCGAACTTGGATAACACCTCCCATAAACACTTTCTTACCACCCTATCATACGCCTTCTCTAAATCAATGAAGGAGCAATACACCTTTTGGTTCTTAGCTAAGAAGTTTTCGGTGATGCTCCTAAGAGAGAAGATTTGATCCATACATCCCATTCCTTTCCTAAATCCCGCTTGCACATCCCATATTTTCTCATCAGTTTCATTCATCACTCTTTCAATCAGTACCTTAGCATACAATTTACCAACAATGCTGAGTAAGCTGATGCCGCGGTAGTTTTTAGCCTCTTGGTGTGACCCTTTTCCTTTATATAAGGGCACAATTACTGCCCTGCACCAATCTCGTGGTACTTTACCACTCGACCAACACTTTTGAAAAAGGAAGTACAGCAAGGAAGCCACCAACCCTTTACCAGCCCTCAGCATTTCGATAGTAATCCTATCATACCCTGCCGCCTTCCCTAATTTCATACTTTTCATTGCTTTCATTATTTCTTCCATACTAATCTCGCTGTCACTAAATTCACCCATCTCCCCGTTCCAATCAACATTACTGTCGATTGGCGAAGAAATGGATGCATCCTCTTTCTCCTCTTTCTCATCCTCTTCCAGTAGGAAAACTTTTAGGCGTAAGCTTAGAGATTGCTTGCTGGCACAGCAAAACCCATCCCGCAATGTCCTACCTGCAGATTCCCGTTTATGATTATGATTATGTTTTTAAATCTTATTATGCCTATAAATCATTACATGTATCATATCACTATGTTATGTCATATATATATGTGTGTATATATATGTGTATGTGTGTTTATATATATGTGTATATATTTCTGTTATCTTATAGTGCGACAGTTATATATTCGTATTCTATATCTGTATATTTTTATTCTATAATTATTATTTATCTTTGTTTATTTAGTATATACAGTTGTCAATTATGTTGTTTAAATTTGTATAAACTTTTTGTGTGTATGTCCAATTATCTGTTCCGTATGGTGTAATGCTCGCAATGTCACTTGAGTCGGTGCTGACTGAAAATCAGTGTTGTGAGCTTCCAAAGCTCACAACGTAATGCTGAGGCAGCACCGTTTCGCTGTGCAGAGGCCTTGCCTTCTAAATATTATATTTGTATGTTTTTTCTTGTTTACTTTTGTTTTCTTGCTTTGAGAATTGAATAATGTGTTGTTTTTTTATATATTTTTTTTCTCTATTAATGTTATTTTTCCATGTTCTGTACAGCGAATAAATGTAGCTCTTTCTTTCTCTTTCTCTTTCTTTCTCAAACAGTCCCTCAAAATAATTCTTCCATACCCGTTTCATGCTACTTTCATCCGTCGCCAATTCACCCTGTTCATCTCTTATTACACTCACTCTCGTGTTTTGGGAAACTCCCTTTTCTTTCCGGATATACTTCCAGAATAACTTTTGGTTATTCCGGAAATTATCAGAAAGTTTCCTCTCACACCACTTTTGCAAATCCCGCTTTTTCTTTTCTATTTTTTTCTTTACCTCAGTCTTAACTTTCTTATATTCATCTTCACTTTTCTGCACTACATCGTCAGTTACACTCGCATCCATCCGTTTACTAGCTCTAATCGCTAGTAAATCTAACCACGCTTTCTTCTTATCTCCAACCGCCTCTTTCACAACTTTATCCCACCAACTTGTTGGTGGTCTATTTGACCTTTTACACACTCCACATACTTCCGTCGCACATTCAACCATCGTCTATTTGAGCACATCCCATACTTCTTCTATTTCCATTTCATCCTTCATCTCCACGCAACTAAGTCTATCATCCAATTTCCTCAAGTATTCATCTCTGATATTTTCATCTTCTTGCAGTTTTTCTACTTTTATTCTCGCAAAATCCGTTGTTGATACTTTAGGCCTGTGACGCCAACGCGTGCACAGACCCCTTAATCGTGATATAACGAGAAAGTGATCTGTGCCAACGTTCGTGCCCCTATAGACCCTGGTGTCAACAACCTTTGCTCTCAGCCTTTCATCAACTATCACAAAATCAATCATACTTCTCTCGCTTCCCCTCTGTCTTGTATACATATGGATATCTTTGTGTTTAAACAACGTGTTTGTAACACAAAGATTCCTCTCCAAACATACCTCAATCAATTTCTCACCATTCTCATTCACCCTTTCATCACCAAACTTTCCTAAAACTCTTTCGCAACCATTGCGTGACACACCAACCCAGCCATTAAAATCTCCCAACATTACAAGTCTCTCATTCTGATCACACCCATTCACAACATCGTCTAACAGATTCCAAAACTCCTCCCTCTCGGATAGGGATTTAGACATGTCCGGAGCGTATACGCAAATTATGCGCATCCGGACTAGTCCCAATTTCACCTTAATCTACAGGAGCCTTGGACTCACACATGCGTAATCTTTCATACACTGAGCCATCCTTTCAGATATCAGAAGTCCCACTCCTTGGCTAGCTCGGTCACTGTCAGCGACTCCAGACCAGATTGCTGTAATGTTGCCAAGTTGTGAAACTTCCTTTCCCTTACGCTTCGTCTCATTTACACATAGAAAATCCAGTTTTCTTTCATTCATAATCATACATACTTCGTCTAATTTTTCAAACATTCCTCCACATACATTCATCGTACTGAAGCGGGTCTCTTTAGCCCACTTTTCGCCCCGTGAGCAACCATGGCGTGATGAGTGGCGAGCTACATCGCCGCCTCCGTGTTTACAAAAATTTGAACACATATTGGACCCACGAGAAGCAAGGGAAGTAAACTGTCCACCTAGCCAGAGCCCCGCTTGACTAGGTAAGGTTATTTAGTACCCGGAGTTCACCAAGCTCCGGGACGGCGGTACGCTAGCGACCAGGCTCACCCCCGGCCATGCATCCCTCGGCGCGGCAGACCTTAGATTGGTGTAAGAGCGAAGATGGAAAAGCCCTAGTCCCTTAGTTGACTTCTACGACACCCACGGGAAGAGATGGGGTAGTGCTATTCTAAGCCGACACTACACAGCAGAAGTATCTTAGAGTGCGTTATGTTATAATTCATTAGTGTTCCTAGTAAGTACATATTTACCTTCACCGTCATCCATGATATCGCTGAGCAACTTCTCCAAGGACTTGTTCTGTTCCCGGGCCGGCTCCGCCAGCAGCGCCAGCAGCACGCGCGATGTCTGCACGCTGCAACGACCACAGCCACACTTGTAGAGGAAATGAGTAGGCGAAATATGTGTTGCGACAATCGGAAAAATAATTGCCATCTGCCTCCTGGGCCCTGTTCAATAAAACTGACAATCCGACAAATATGTCAAAAACTGACAAATTTGTCGGATTGTCAGGCTAAGCTTGTTCAATAAAGATGACAAATATGTCCGACATTGACAGGTAAAATCACGACAATTTTGTCACTACCAAAATGCGTTCAATAAAACTTAGGAATTGTCACAAACCATTGTCGAGTTCGATAATTGCCCCTGACAAAATTGTCGATTTGTCACGACATATAAGTCAATTCTTGACATATTTGTTTATTTTATGAAGTAGAATAAAAAATGCATGAGGGTAGAATAAGAACAAGATTATATGACCGAATATATTTACTATCCGATTGTTCGTTCGTTATCGGTGCTAAAATGGATATGAGCAACAAACTAACCACTTTGGGACTAATATATGAAAATAAAAATATTCTGTTTGGAAAGTATTCATCTTCACTACTTTCACTACTCGAAGTAAGCACCATCTCTTTGAACAAACGTTTTAAATTCCTCCAAATGAGTGTGTGACACACAGTACTTCACCTGTCGGGATTGTCCGACAATTTTACAAATATGTCGATATGTCGTGACAATTCTCTGTTCAATAAAGCAGAATTGACAAGTTTTTCACGACAAATTGTCACCTATCACCTGTCGCGCTAAAAGTTTTATTGAACACAAAATTGTCGGATTGTCGCGACAATCCGACAATTTTGTCAGTTTTCCGCCTTGACAAATTTGTCACCTGTATTTTTTATTGAACAGAAACTTGTCGAATTGTAGAACTGTCACACTTGACATATTTGTCGGATTGTCAGTTTTATTGAACAGGGCCCTGATTATGTATCTTTAGCGACCGTCGATTGTGTCGCAAGTTGCAAGATTATCGCTGTCAATGTCAGAAAATAGTATGCATTTGACAGTTTTGACAGCGACAATATTGCAACTTGCCACACAATCGTGGTTGCGAAAGATATTTATCAGGAAGCGGGAGATAATTTAAAAGAAGTGCAATGCATTTGATGGTAGTGTGTAGGCCGATATCGACCTAAATTATGAATTAATTCTACTTGGCAAACACTACCCATACAATAAAGCCGTCTCTCTCTTTAAAATACATTGTGACAAAACTAAAATTGTTTTGAAATACTTACTCAATTAGAACGTTATCAGGTATTTCCGAAGAATATTTCGAGTCACATATTTCATTAGCTGTTTCTAATGCTGTTTCAAAACAATCTGAAACAGGGAATATCAACATTCAAAAACAATACCTTATTTTAAAAAATACAAAAGAACTTCATTTTAGATATTATATTTTGCTATAAAATGTTTTTAATAATTACTACTACTGAAACACCAATACGCACAATTAATGATCTTTAGAAATGAAATCGGCATACAATGTTGCATTATAGCATTTATACCTTCATTTTTAAACAATTTGCATGCTGTGTAGTGTCGGCTTAGAATGGAAGTTTCCCCAATTTTCCCATGGGTGCCGTTAGATAGGACTAGGAGTGTTGGGGCTTTTTAAGTGAAGTGATTGATGTTGTGGTTTCAATTAACATTCACAACAAACTAACAATAACATCCCCATCTTAGTAAGCACTCCCAACATATAAAAAGTTAAATTCAGTATCTATATGTTAGAGCAAACATTTTTCTTAAGTCAGAACAAAATTGCTACTTACACATATGACTTAGATTTTAGTTGAACTTCAATAAAAATTATCTTCTCATTAGATCATCACAAGACATTTAGATCACTTGGTGATCCAAGTACACTCTTTTATATTCTTTTTCAGCTACTAACACTTAATTAAACAAATAAAAAAGAACTACTCACCTCTCTGTATATAAATATTCATTAAACTACGAAGGCAAGTGCACTTCAATGCATTGTCGTCCCTCATGAGATCCATGGCCTGTCTATAGTACTCAGCCGCCTCCAGGTGACGGCCGAGGAGCCCCAGCTTGTTGGCTAGCTCCAGCAGCACCGCAACCCGCAGCGGAGACCTGTCCGGGTACTTTGTCAGCGTCTGGATGTAACAACCTATTGCAGCCTGGAAGTTATCATAATTCAAAGTTTATTTAATTTAAAAGTAACAAAGAAAATCTTAAAAGAATATTCTAGATACAATTTTTTTACATCTATTCCCCATGCAACTTCCAAAAGTGGCTGAGGAATTTCTAATTCCTTAGCTCTGGCTACCCCTTTCTTGGGATTTATAGCCGTGAGTATATGTATGTATGTATGTATGTAATTTTTTTGTTGTTGTTTGGAATACTTATAGCAAACAAGTAAAGCAAAGCAAACTATACAGTTAATGTTTATAAATAGAGTTATAAACTTAGCCAGTAATAACAAGTATTCATAAAAGACTAAAAAATAAAACTATTTACTTTAAAACTAGAACAAAATAGAATTTACCACTTTACTATGTGTTTTGTAGGGAGAAGAAGGCAAATTGAAACTATTTACTAAATTCGTTCATATCATTTTCAAAGTAAATAAATATTAAATTTTCCAATACAACATTTACTATAAAGATCTTCTTTACTAATGAATAAATGCTATAAAGTTGCCCAGTACATAAAGCCAGACACATATTGCCGGTGTAACAATCCTCACCCTGAAAATTATTTCTGAGAGTAACAAGGTAAGACCAATGTCATAAAGGACAGTATCGCGTTTTTATCATTTACATAATCTTTGGGCAAAAAACCTTCCATAGCATTTACTCTTCTCAAAGACTCAAACATTCAAGCCCTATATCTTCGGACAGGCAGTGGTGTTTCTGGAGACCACCATCCTATTGTATTAAGGTGGAACTCCTATTTATGCTAAATAGTGGAAGAACTATGATACTACAATTATTGACTGTGTGGAATGTGATTCTTGCATACTGATAGCCCATCACTACATACTTCAAACCATTCATTAGGGTTCCCTTTTTAGGTGAGAAACCTAATAATAAACAATACATCCTAAACATTTATTAAATGTCTCATCAACAGTAAGACATTAAAAAATATAGATTTGGTGCAATAAATCTAAATGACATACCTCTAAGTTTTCTCTAGCGGGTGTGTGACATTTTAAAGAATGTAATTTTATCTCAGCGTTCATAAATTGCCTGGCAGCAGCGAGGTAGTACTCAGCTTCTCCAAGAAAATTCCCAGCGGTGGCTTCACACTTGGCCGCGCCGATGTAGCAGTGACCAGCGAACGCAGGTTGCTCGGAATGCTCGCATTGGATAGCCAGAGCATTAAATTCATTTGTAGCTTCACTAATATTAGGTTTTCTCATAAATCGCCTGCAAAATGGTAAAATTGAAAGCTGATTTACACAAATGTTACAAACGATTTAAGAATTATTTTATTTACTTACTTTTTTAGCTTAGTATTTATGTTCATAAATTGTTCACTAAAGCTAGCATCTAAGTCAGTAGACATGATTGATCACAACTTTTAAATAAATTAAATTTATTGAACAAAGTAGTTCTAATATTTCCAATTCCAATTTTCCAATACAAGAGAGAGAATGTTTGTTTAGATTGAAAACGATAATTATTGATATAATTGAGACATTGACGAGACTAGAGCCATGGTCAAGACAGGGACATTTTGGATTGATTGATGAATGAGGTACAGAGCTTAGTGTATTATTAAGTTCATTAAAGAACATATTCCAACAATACAATGGCGTGGCAATCATCTTAATTTGCAATTAAAATAAAGTAGTATTATATTTTATGAGCTAAATAGTTGTTGTGAAAAGCCTTTGGCTTTTTTCTCAACAAATTAAACTTTATTGATGGCTGAAGGCTTCCCCAATATCAAGAATCAATACAGGATCAATTATTTAGTCAACCAACAACAACTGTCAAAAACATATTGTGGGTTGACGTGTCTTGCTTTTGCTAGTATAGTAGAATTTTTCATTAATTTGTGATTTAACTATGAACATTTCTCTATAATCGTATAAAACTTTTCTTAAAGTGATCATCTGTTGAAGCAATCATGGATTTCTTGAAAAGCGGTCTGAAAACCGTGCTTGGCGCTCCTGAGCCAGGCCAACAACCCTCGGGAGCGGAGACAGTAAGTTATTATTACTACTTCCTCCCTAAAGATAAACGAGTGAGATCACTCAACTACTACTATTATTACACTCTTCATTTTATCGCGACATTTGGTAACCCTCACCAGGTTTAGGTTGCCAATTTACTGATAAAGCTGAATCAAAACTCTTGCTGCCAGTGTGAAACCGGCAGTTAGATATACAACAACTGCTAGTCAACATACATAGTACAACTGCTTAGAAAAGCACTGCCCGATAGCTTCCTGGGGAGACAACTAATGATAGTAATTTTTTATTTAAAATATTCCCACAAAACAACTTAAATATTTTTTTCTTTTAAATTTAACATTTGTAATATGTGTATTTGTATATACATATACTCACAGCAGCAATGAATCCCTAATAATTCAGAATCAAGATACCTCAGCCTCTTTAGGAAAGTTAATTGGGCAAAATATAGTAAAACTAAGGTATCATTGGTCATGGGTCTCCAGTGCCCAAAAGCCACTTAAAAAGTCTCATACACTTGATAGCCTCTTTGCTACCCTCAGGAGAGATGAGGTAGTGCTTTTCTAAGCAGAAACTACACAGCTTATGTCTTTATTGATAAAAAAGAGGGCTTTTTTTACTGATAACTATGTCCCTGCATTGAATACTCCAAGAATCGGTTTTTCCTGTGTGACGTCAAAAGATAGGTTATAGTTGTGACGATAATATCATATTTGTATTTTATGGTTATAATACAATTAAAGGGAAAGCTATAGCTGTGGAACAATTCATTGGTATGGTCAAATGAAGCATCTTGTGCCATAGGTTTTCAAATATAACAATCTGCAATTAATAATATTGCAACATAAAAAATTACTAAAATCAAAAATATATAATAACATCATAAGAAAGCAGACCAGGAAAAAATGTAGAAAAACCATTTCATATGTTGATTATATGTGCTGCCACTGTCCCTTCTACTAGAAAGCAATACCTGAGCATGCCTCCTGAAATGTGTCACTTTTTTGTGCCTGCATCTGTTGCCCAACAATTTATGATAATAATAATGAATTAATGTGTATGATAATGCATAGCTTCATATTGGCAGGTGGACCGGCTGGTGGAGCGCATCACGCAGTCCACGCTGCTGGCAGACCGGCGCGACGCGTGCCGCGCTCTCAAGGCGTTGTCGCGCAAGTTCCGCGTCGAGGTGGGCGCGCACGGGATGGGGACGCTGCGACAGGTCAGTAACTACCTACTGCCAAGTACTATTAAAATTGGTGGTGAGTTAGAATGGTGGAGGCGGAAAGAAGTCCTGTATTTGGGCAAGCAATGTCCTCTTAGGTCATATGTGTGGTTCATTATTATTTGGGAATATTTTAGTTTATCTCCTCTCCCATGGCCGAAAAAGAAATTTTAATTTTTTAATGGGAAAGGCGGTACTCCCCGACAAAAGCACAGTCGGTCGGGGTCAGGGACTCGGGTTCAAGAAGCGACGGACGATCCGAGCCGTATCGAGCAGCACCGCCTTCTGCATTTGTGCTGGAACCGACACGCCACAGAGATCCAACCGCCTCAAGTTGGTCGCGAGGCTGGTTGGAATTAACCCGTTCGCGGACAAAACAATTTTCTGTGAAAGTCACACCCCACATGTCGGTGATCTCGTGAGCCAGATCGAGATATTTCCGACGTTTCTCGGTTTCGGCTTTCACGAGACCCTCGAGGATCGTCATGTGGGATTGTGACATCCACTAAAAATACCCTCGACTGCGACCTATCCCATACCACGATATCAGGCTTATTCGCGAAAATAGTCCTGTCCGTGATAACGGATCGGTCCCAATAGATTTTGGCACGATCGTTTTCTAGGATTGGCTCCGGCAGATACTTGTAATACGGCAGCCTCTGTTGCAAGAGTCTGTATTTCAGAGCGAGCTCCTGATGTAGTATTTTGTCTGTGCAAGTACTCAGTGTTAGCCAGAGCCAAACAACCGGAAATAACATGCCTAAGTGACTCTCCGTGACGGCCACGTGCTCGAGAAACGTCTGTGGTACCGTCCTTTAGGATGTATTTCCGATAGCTCTGCGTCTTGATAACCTGGTCTTGTATTGCACAGAGTATTGTAGGTCTTCGGTTTTCCCAAAGAGGTCCCCGAAACGCAGCCATTGCAGGGAGGCTTTCCGGTCCACAAAAGTTTCGTGAAGTACCTTGTAAAACCTCCCGTGCAGCTACTTCTCTTTCCATATGGACTCCCGATCAGAGGTGTTAAGTACCTCCGGGGTTCGCCAATCCTGTGAGGCCAACGATAAGGGAGTCAGTCCTTTATCACTAGTGACCACCTCTCCCCGAATACTATCATCCGTCATCGTCAAAAAATAGTTTCTGAGGTTGCATACCTCGCGGTTGTGCATGGTTTTGGCACTCAAGAGGCCTCGACCTCCACACTTCCGCGGGATATACAATCTCACTATCGACGATCTCGGATGATGCATTCGATGAGAGGTAATCGTCGTGCGGACTCGTCTGTCCACAGCGTCTATTTCACACTGAGTCCATCTGAGCACGCCAAACGTGTACATCAGTACAGGCATGACCCAGGAGTTAAAGGCTCGGATTTTATTAACGACCGACAAGAAAACAAACACCCTGTTTCACGTCTTCCACCTTCACACCGATGGTCTGTGATATGCCCAGATACCGGTATGTTTTCAGCCTCGGAGAGTGCCCTCAAATGATTGGTGCCGACATCGACACCATCAGAGTGCACGACATGCCCCTTCTCAACATGAATGACCGCACACTTATCGACCCCGAGCTCCATCTTGACGGCACCACTGAAATCATTAGTGATCGTCAGTAGCTCCGCCAATCTATTAGCTGTGGGGGCGTAAAGCTTCAGGTCATCCATGTATAGGAGATGAGGCAAGCGTGGTCCGCCTCTCCGAAACTGAAAGCCCGTCCCCAAATTCTCCAAGAGTGTACTTAGAGGATTCAGGGCCAAGCAATACCAAACTGAACTCAGGCAATCGCCCAGGAAAATCCCTCGCCTTATATCAATTGGGTCATCCGCGTCCGTCATCCGCTGACCGTCTAAACTCAGGATCGTTCTCCAGCACCCCATACATTGCCCGAGGAAATGTCGAACTGCACTATCAATTTTGTACAGGTCGAGGACCCTCATGAGCCATGAATGAGGTACCAAATCGAACGCCTTCCTGTAGTCTATCCAGCCAGCGGAGAAGTTCCGACGGTTGCGTTTGACCAGTTGGCCTACGACCGCGTCGATAAGGAGTAGCTCCTTGCTACCGCGACTACCGCCTCTACATCCATTCTGTGCTCCAGAGATCACATTGTTATCAACAATGTGTTGAGGAGTAATCTTGGAGCTCAGAACGGATGTCAAGGTCTTGTAAATTGTACAAAGACAAGTAATGGGGCGGTATTGTGATGGATCCGCGGTAGCATCGCTCTTTGGAGCTAAATGAGTGACCCCAGTAGTTAAGAAGTTCGGGAGCGTCCCACTCTCGAGGGCGCTTTGGAACTGACGGGCGAGAGTAGCGTGACAGCGCGTTAACCCCTTCAACCAGTAATAGTGCAATCCATCCGGCCCCGGACTTTTCCAGTTCGGAGCCTTACAGATCGCAGCCACCACATCCTCCTCGGATATGTTGACGGGGTTTATAGGCGCTATGGGTTCGCACGCTCCCTCGACCGCCTCCAAACAGGCGGCGACGACATGAAGAGACGATTCTTTTGGTACCTCTTTACCCTTTCAGAAAATCACCTAATTCGCTTACCCCAAACAGCAATCTTCTGCTTCGGATCATCGATGCGCTCCACCAGTCTACAGGCAAACTCCGGTGAGTTGTCAAAGACATTTTCACCGGGGAATGCCTCCCTGAGGAAGCGCACAACCCTCGGCCTATTTTTGCCTGATCTGAAGCTGGTCAGATTGCCTATGAGGATCCTGACCTTTGTGATACGGCTTTCAACCCGCCTCATCCAGGCTGGTCTAGTTCTAGGCCTGGGACTAGTACTGCCAGCCGGGCGGGAGCCACCAGCTGTGGCGGCGTCCTGTCGCCGACAAATTGACAAACTGACATTACGGCGCCAAAGAGAAATTAATCCGTATCCCAAAGGTCCATGCTGCTCTCTAAAAATGAGGGCAGCATGTTATTGACGGCCTCAAGGACATCCAGAAACCTTGATGATGAGAGGAACTCGGGGCAGCCTCGGCCTCCTTTCGAGAGGCACTTGGCGATATTCCAGGATCGTCTCTTCGAGTGCGCTCCTCACCAAATCCAAATCCAGGAAGACTGTTCCCCAATCGCTTTCCTCACCACACGCATCCGGCAGGTTAGCAATCGGCTCCCTCCGTACTTCCCTTTCAGGGATGGGAGGGAGAACCTGCAAGGGTGGCTCTACGTCCAGCGGAGGAACAGCCTCGCGTCGCAATTGTCCGAGTTCGGCAGCGCTAAAAAGGTCTGAGCGCTGTATGCACCGAACTCGGTCCGCCAGGTTTTGTTCTGTGACGGTCAAATTGAGCTCCAGTCGCAGAAATTCGTGGTACATTGCTGCCCGATAACCCGTCCGTCCAGTTCTTGATCCTGAGGCCCTAAGGTAGGCCTGCATGGCATTTCTATTCATATCAACCTTCCATGCCATGCGGCGCCTTACTCCATTATTATTATTTGTTGTGTACAGCCACGGGTTTCCGCACTGAGCTCAGCATGGCAGGTCATTGTGCGTGGACCAAGTGGTCATTTAGTTCTCCCAACCTAACTCCGCCCAGAAGGCGAGTAGTTTATCCAGGTCAGGTACCGCCTCTGGGAGCGACTTTATGGATCCTATCGTGTTATAGCGGATATCGGCTACTCCTGTGCATTCCTGGAGCACGTGAGCGACCGTTTCGTCAGCTTCCATGCACGCTCGGCACATTTATTTATTTATCTATTTATTTATTTTATTTATTTATAAACACAACAATATAACCATTACAGAAATGATATCTAATACAGCTATATTACACTACATTTTCACACAACATACACGACATTCGTCTACTCCGAATCCAAATTTATATAATTACTTTTCCTTATTGATAACATAGATAATTCATACTAGTTTTCGTAAATTCAGCCAGCGAGCACGAAAATATATCAACACGCTCAGAGACCTGGTTCATCGCTGGGGCTGTCGGTAATGCCTATAGTGTATAAGTGTTTATTTAGTGTGGTATGTCCTGTAAGTACTCCAGTCACTGTCCGCACATCTTTCCTGCTTAGTGGCAGGGCGCGCCCGATCAGCTTCCTGTCAAGGGTTGGCAGGATTTCCTTCGACTGTCTGCAACAGGGCTCTTCCTTCTTCTTCAGAGTTTTGTCGATACAAGGTATGCTGGTTTTATCGAAGGCACCTTCAATGTCTATAAAGGTGCCTATTGTGGACAACTTTGAGTTGAGTGCACATTCTATTTTAGATATCACATTGTGCAACGCAGTCTCAGTTGATTTATCTTTGGTATGGGCATGTTGATTTGTATAGAGGGGTTTTTTCGTAAGTGATTTTTCTCTTATATATCTGTCACAGAGTCTTTCCAGAGTTTTTAAGAGAAAGGATGTAAAGCTAATAGGTCTAAGGATTTCAGGTCGGTATAGTCCGACTTACCAGGTTTAGGTATGAAATTTACTTGAACTTCACGCCATGCTATCGGTACATATCTGTATGCGATGCATGATTGGTAGATTTTGACTAGCCAGGGAGACAGGAAGTCTCTCGCCCACTGAAGTAAAGCAGGGAAGATCCCATCTAGGCCTGGTGATTTGAAAGGGTTAAAAGATATTAACGCCCATTCAATCTGGTCTTTAGTGACAAGCTCTTGTGAGAAGAGCCAGTCCGCTTCATCGGGGTCGATGTTCGGCACCTCATTCCAGTTTGTGTCATCTGTGTGACGACAGTCTGGGAAGTGGCAGTCTAGGAGCAGTTTGTGTGTTTCTGTATCTGTCGTGGTGTATGTGTTATCAGGTTTTTTAAGCGGGCCTACAGTGGGGTTACTATCGGTAGACAGAACTTTCCTCACCCTTGCCGCTTTATTGTTCGATTCTATTGATCCACAAAACTTTCGCCAGGCTTGCCTTTTGCGAGATCGAATTCGTTTTTTTGTATGTGGCTAACATGCATTTATAGTTGTCCCAGTCTATAGGTAGCCTGGAATTCTTTGCTTTATTAAAGAGTCTGCGTAGTTCACTTCGCATTTTTTCCAACTCAGGGCTGCACCACCTACTTGTTTCTTTCCCTGGAATTGTTGGTTGTTTAAGCAGGCAGGAGGATTCAAAAGAGTCCATTATAGCTGCGGTTACCATTTTAAGGTTACTTTCGATTTGTGTTGGGCCATCCGTGTTTTCGTTGGTGAGTGTGTTAAGTTTCTTCTTGAAAAGAGATCTATAAGAGAGTACGTTCGTGACTCGTGGGTTACGTTTTGGGGGGGGGGGGGGGGGGGTAGTGTGTAGTCGCTAGTTAGGTTGAAGCAGATCCGCCGACCTAAGGAACTAAGTTCCTTTGATATATGCCAAATGGAGACTAAGTGTGAGGCCCCAGTGCTAACTAAAATGATATCAACTATAGTTTGGTCTCTAGATGCGACCCAGGTGGGTTCTGATCCGATATTTGCTATGTTAAGGTTAGTAGAGAATAAATAGGTTGATATGTGGTTGTGTTATATTAAATATTGTTGATGTGTGGTTTTGACACAGGGTTAACATTGAGAGATAACAACGTGAGAAAGTACATGCTGTCCAATGCTTGGTGTCGTAACAGTATATTAGTACATAAGGTGATAAATTTGACCAACAGCAATAAAGTGGGAACTCTAAAAACAAGGCCACAAAAATACACATAATGTTGTGAATAAATATTATTTAGATACTCCCTGACGCTCCGATCTTCATCCTGATCTTTTATATCTATCAGATTCTGTTTTTTTTTTTATTAAATAATTGAAATATTTTTCGCATCTATACATAATAATCGGGATAGTGATAGGGAATTACATCCTTTGGATTTCCAACCTTTGCTCCTACTTTAATTAATGGGGTGAATACTGTCCTTAATTGGGCAAACATATCACGTAAGTGATTTAAAAATATGTGTTGGTTAATCCCGATTATTATTTGTAATGTCTACAAACCGCGAGAATTTAAAAAGTGTTTTATTTTTCGCATTTGTTGTCCATTAAAACAATTTGTTGCTTCAAGACCCTTGTAACTATCACTCGTTGCCCTTTGTCCGAATCCATCACCTTCTCACGACCTTGACCTAATGATGTAATAATTCGTTTCGTTGTTCATTTTCAGGTGTTGGAACTAGACCGGGCAGACGGCGAGACCATTAACTATGCTCTCGACACGCTCAATAACATAATGTCTCCGAATCAATTCGAGGAGGAGGAGAACAACCCGGTGGTGCCGATGAACATCG
>OY755186.1:1485927-1567287 GCA_963576735.1 Bedellia somnulentella
CGTCATTGTGTGTTTAACCAATGGCGACCCATGCCAGCGTGAAGCGCTCCGACACCATCCTGGTGCAGGAGCTGCTCGCCTTCGTGCAGAATAAACTGGACGTGATGGACGAGCTCAGCCTTGAGCAGATCTGCGCGACCAGCTACACGGACGCCGAAATAACCGCCGCGAGACAGTTCCTCGCCGACACCGCCGCCGTCACTGCCGTGCGCCTCGCCTCGAGGAGGGCCAATGGCAGCGGGAAAAGAAATATCCAGGACATCTTCCGAGCTTTCGAGGAGACGGATCCGGATGACATCCCCACTTACGTAGCGCGGGACCTTAACAAGCTGCCTCCAGTGACCTTCGACCACATGGTGATGTTACGTCCACATGGACGTAACATCACTGTTGAAGGACATCCAGTTGCTGAAGTCCAGTGTTGAAGATATCAAAGCCAAACTCGTGGCTTCGGAACGTGCCAGCGCCGAGTTGCAGCGCGAGGTGATATCGTTGCGAAATGCTGATGTCGCGCTCGCCCAAGTATCGCCGCCGCGCAAACGGCAGAAGCGTCCGCCACTCGAC
This sequence comes from Bedellia somnulentella, assembly GCA_963576735.1. Lineage (NCBI taxonomy): Eukaryota > Metazoa > Arthropoda > Insecta > Lepidoptera > Bedelliidae > Bedellia > Bedellia somnulentella. The sequence continues at coordinate 1,486,492 of OY755186.1, forward strand.
ACTTCGCAACGCAGCAAAACAACTGTGACAACTGACCCAGTAAACTGCCCGGTCATTGACTGTGATCCTCCGACAACTCAGCGAATTTGTGATGGAACGAGTTCGCTGCGCGCATCCGCACCTGTCTGGAAACCTGACGCGCCATCGACATCGATGGCTCACAAGGGTTCATTCGCACAGGTGCTGAAGTCAGGTAGCCAATCACGCTCCCGTTGTCGTTGCCCGAACCCCCCGCCACCCGCCGCGACTACCAGACGGAGGGAGGGAAAGGAGAATCGAGCCGCGCCCGTTCGTGCCGCGCCGAAGACTGTTGGAGACGACGATGGATTTACCCTGGTTGGGAAAAAACCCAAACGTCGTGCTAACAACAGGAATAAGCGTGGTACCGTCCCAGCAGCCTCGTGCCCCTTGAAGGCTGCAACACCGGTACTGGATATTTATATATCACGAGTAGCTCCACAGATGACGCACAATGATATCTTGCGTCACATTGAGCAGGCGAGCCTCGGTCCCATAACCGTGCTCAACATCTCACGTCTGGAGCCCAGTAGGCCTACTAACTTCAAATCCTACTGGCTCCAGGTTCCCGCAGTCCACGAGAAGATTCTGCTAGGAGAGAATTTTTGGCCTGAGGGAATAGTGTTCCGGCGCTTCAGGGCTGCGCGTCAAAAATCAAAGCCTCTGCCTCCCAAATTGTAAAATACTAACATAGACTAAGTTTACTAATATTATATGGACCTTGTTGTCTGATAATAAATGATTTATTATATTATTATTATTATTATACAGTACTATAACATTATTCATACTAATTACCGTCACAAAATTTAAGTTACATTTGGGTTGTTTTTTGTCAAGTCAAAAGTTGTTTTAATTATAATGTGCAATCGTGAAAGTCTTAGAAAATACTATCATGTGAGATCTTTAGTTTTCCAGTTTCACTGTTAATGATTTTCTAGACTGTCTTACGCCTGTTTGAGGAATTCTTAATTTTTTTAATGCATCAAGACTGAGCTTCGGTACAAACTTTTTGAAATGTTGAATATGAATAATGTGTGACGTAGATACGCGCGCCGTCCAACCCGCCGCGGCCCGCGCTCGTCGTGCTGCTCATGTCCATGGTCAACGAGAAACAACCCTTCGAGCTCAGGTGATCAGCTACCCTGCTACTTTTTCATCTTTTTTTATTTATTTATTTGCCCAAAAAACAAGTTGCTTACAACAAAATAACAAATTCAATCTATATATTTCACAGCAACATGCGCATTGTAGAACCTAAAACTTTTGAGTCAACATGCCTATGATTTTATAAACATTAATTTAATTTTAAGTTTGAAGAGACTTTAATGGACTAACAAAAGAACAAAAACTTAGTCTAAAAAAAAGGAACTAAAATAAAAATGTGTAATAGCAATCAAAGCTAGTAAACGAATGGTTGTGGGTGTAGCTGATGATGTAGAAAAGAGAAGATGAATATAGGAACGTTAAGAATGAAGTTAGGGAGTTTCCCAAAACTCGACAATAAATGTAGTGATAGATGATGAAAGTGAATTGGCGACGGATGTAAATAGCAAGAAAAGGCTATGAAATAATTATATCAAGGCACTTTTAAAAGAAAGAGGTAACTTCTATTTCTCGAAAATCGACAGTAATGTTGATCAAAATGAAGCAATGCGTGACTAATGAGAGTGAGATTAGTGTAAAAGATATAGTAAAGGCGATGAAAATGTTTGATATGAAAGTAGAGAAAGCGGCGCGCTAATAGTGTTTTTATATAAAGGAAAAGGGTCAAACCAGAAGGCTAAAAACTACTATGAAGTTTGTCTTATCCATATTGTTAGTAAATTGTATGAAATAATTTTGATTGACAAAGTTATGAATGGAGCTGATGACAAAATTTCGAGTATAAAAGCAGAATTTAGCAAGGGAGTGAGATGTATGAATCAACTAAATAGGCCGCTGCGCTGGTCGATGTTTCTCTTGTGTGATCACAAATATAGTGCCAAGGATTTGTGATAGCAACGAATGTTGATCTGTGGCTTAACGTAGACAACCGTCGATGTAAAAGTAAACTATAAGACAAAGGTCTTTATTGTGCTGACAAAAACTCAAATGAAATATATATTGATTGTAGAGCGTAGCGCGAGCGTAGCGCGAGCGTAGTTTGCCGTGTAGTGCCGGCTTAGAATGTCGCTACCCCTTTCTACCCACGGGTGTCGTAAGAGGCGACTAAGGGTATTGGAGATTTTTATTGGATTTTTGGGCGATGCGGTTGGAGACCCATCACCAAAAACCTTTATTTTTACCATCTTTTCCCCACTCAACTACCAAAAGTGGCTGAGGAATTTATAATTCCTTAGCTTTGGCTACCCCTTCTAGGGAAATATAGCCGTGAGTATATGTATGTATGTAGAGCGTACTCTTATACTAGAGATTCATCATAAAAAACTCATTAGAAGTCCAGCGGGGATCACATTGTAAAACTTAGGATGGTTGGTGAACAAAGTGTATGTTTCAGATGCGCGGTGCTGTACTGTTTCCAGTGCTACGTGTACCGCAACGAGGAGAGCCAGCGCGCCGTGCTGCAGACCTTGCTGCCCTCCTCCACAGAGGTGTCCAGCCTCACCACCGGTACGCTTCGTTATTAACACTCATCATATCTTGCTTCATATTATTGTCGGAGAATTGCAAAAATCCATTACTTACCGTGGGGGTTCTACTCGGCGATTTAGGGTTTTGGAGATTAAAGCTGGTTGTATTATGGGTTGCCAATGGGTTTATATCTAACTGGATAGGAATACCTTCTGGTGTACCTCAAGGTTCTCTTCTTGGCCCTTTATTATTTGTGATTTTTATTAATGATATAGTAGAATGTTTCCATTATTCAAAAATTGTCTTATTTGCTGATGATATGAAAATCATGAAGGTTGTGGATCATCTTCAGGACTGCTATAGTCTGCAGGATGATCTACGTAGATTTCAAGATTATTGCGAAAAAAGCAGATTAGATTTGAATGTGGAAAAGTGTTTTGTGATGTCATTTACTCGAAAAAAAGAACCTTCTCTAACTGATTATTGCATTAAAGATTCGACGCTAATTAGGGTAAATCAAATGAGGGATTTGGGCATTATTCAGGACTCTAAGCTTCTCTACGACAAACATATAACATCTATTGTCAACAGAGCAGCAAAAATGATGGGGTTTTTAATCAGGTCATGCAAATATTTCAATGACATAAAAGCTATAAAAGTTATTTACTGCTCATATGTGCGCAGCATCTTAGAGTATGCATCTCCAGTTTGGAACCCCGGATATAAATGCTATATATCTAGGTTGGAATCCTTACAGAAAAGATTCCTGAGATATTTAGAATACAAATCAGGAACTTTAGACACCAACTATATAGCGCGATGTAAGAGATACCATTTTATTCCACTAGAATTTAGGAGGCAAATAGCAGATGTAGACTTTCTGATGAAAATCGCAAATGGTATGATTGATTGCACTGATTTATTGTCCTCTATCCACTTAAGGGTACCGCGCTCAACTTCACGGGATCAACAGACTCTTGCTGTTCCGCTTGCTCGTACGAACTATCGCAGAAATACTTTTATGACTCGAGCGGCTCGAAGCTTTAATTCACTGAGTAGTCAAGTTGATTTAGACTTTTTTAATACCAATACCTCACTGTTTAAAAAAAATATGGCAAATTTATTCTTTTAGGATGATCACAAATCTTTCTATTTCTATCCAGTTCATTATTACAACTACAATTCTTTCTTGATTGTCAAATTTGTTAATCTACTATCTTTCCTAGTTCTCATATTGTTAGTTAATTTATAGTAATACTTAATTAAGCGCATGTTCGTTACCAATATATGAAAACTGTTTTTGGCTATGTTTTAATTTTTATTGTTTTTTTTGCTAATTGTTGTGTTAAAGCTGTTTGTTTTCCGTAAATAAATAAATAAATTATTGTAGTTCAATTTGGATAAAAAACATGAGAAAGAAGTAGTTGTAGGTTTTGTAATAAAATATAGAGCTTTGTTGTAGTGATTACATTAATGTCACAAAATTGAAGATAGTAAAGTTTTTGATTTAGTAGATCATGATACTCTTAAAGTTTTTAAACCTTGTATTAACATAGGATTTGGTATAATTAGTTTTTTCTTTAACAAACTTTTAATTTTAGTTTAATTTATTTGTTAAATAGTTGTTTGTCAATTTGTATTCAAGGGTTTCACAAGGCTCTTCATCATGTCCATTGTATTTTAATATGTATAAGTAATGAATAGTAAACGCTTGATTTTCAATCATAGTTACATACATACAGGCCAGTTGCTGTGCGACGACCTATTCAACTCGGACGAACTGTTTCCGTTGTCCGCGGGCGTGATTTTAATGATAAGTTACATAATCCATATTAATCCGCCATCACGATACATTTATTAAATTTTACATACACTGAATCAGAGGAATTGCTTTGCTGAATGACATATTTTGAATACCACAGACATGGAGACTCTACTTTTAACTTAAACACAGTGACTTCATCTACTATAGGAAAGATAATTACTCAAATAAAGACTAACGCAAAAGGTGTTGATCTAATTAATATTGACATGTTACTCATGGCACTACCTCAGACATTAGAAGTAGTAACAGCCATTGTGAACAGGAGTATAGAGACACAGACTTTTCCGATATTATGGAAGACTGCGTCAGTAACTCAATTGCCAATAAAACGTAATCCGATCTCGATATCCGAACTCCGCCCAGTCAGTATCTTGCCTTGTATGTCGAAGATAGTAGAAAGGGTTCTTTACAATCAATTGGTTAAATACCTCGAAGAAAACAACATCTTGCCGGAACAGCAATCAGGTTTTCGTAGGGGTCGCTCGACGGCCACTACACTACTTGATGTTGTAGACAATGTTTTATTGGCTAGAGACGTAACGACGAAAGTACTTTGTTAATACTTTTGGACTTTTCCAGAGCGTTTGACTTTATGTTTAGACCCATGCTACTATCTAAGATGTCGTATTACGGGTTTGACAACACAGCGGTGAAATGGTTTGACAGTTATTTAAAGGATCGGGCGCAACGGGTTGAGTTGCGTAGAACTAACGGAACTTCTTTGTGTTCGTCTCATAGTGAAGTTGTAAGGGTGTTCTACAGGGAAGTATACTGGGATCGATTTTATTTATTTTATAGTGCTGATATAGTGTCTAGTATAAAAAAACTGTAATTACCACCTGTACGCCGACGATTTACAGATACGATATACGCTTATACGCTACAGATATACGCTTCAACTAGACCGGCTGATACAACAGAATCAGTTACATTGATCAATGCAGAACTCGATCGTGTTGCAGCCTGGTCTGATAAAAACTGTCTGGTCCTGAATCCCTGTAAGTCCAAGTACTTAGTGCTTGGTACTAAACGTCAAATATACTCAAGCAAACCTTGCCACCAATGATATCGCTATTTTAGGTCAACCCATAGAAAGAGTGAAAGAAACAAAAAACTTTGGGTAATTATGGACGGGGAACTTCGGTTTGAATCTCATATTCTCGAAGTTGTCAGTAACTGTTTCTATCGCCTCAAAGTTCTGTACGATGTCCGTGATTACCTTAGTACGGATTTGCGTGTTCAATGAATCACTGATATTGTCCAGACTTAATTACTGTGACGTTGTCTATGGTGGCTGTATACTTGGTCGGACTAAGAGGTTGATACAGCGTGTACAAAACGCATGTGCACGTTTTTGTTTCCATATCCCACCGCGTTCCCATGTCAGCCCGTATTTGGATGACGCAAACTTACTAAACACATCTTCACGTACACAGTTACTTCTCGGATCGCTTCTGTTTGGTGTAGTAAATAATGAGATGCCTTCTTATTTGTTTAAAAAGTTAACATGGTTAAATCAGTCGCAACATTATAAGATCAGGACACTGTTGCCCACCCACCGGACTGCTGCTTTTCGAGGTAGTTTTAGATTTGCGGCATCCAAGTGCTGGAACGACCTCCCCCCACCAATAAAATCTGCAGCAGGTAGATTGTCTTTCAAGCGTATGCTTAGGAGACATTAATTGACGCTGCAGAAAAGCTTTTCCAAAACAATCCAGCACACTAATAAGTAATTTTATGTAACGGTTGTATGTATTTATGATTAAATTTTATGTAGTGTAAAAAAATATTCTGATTTAGTTTATCGTTTTATTGTACGTCTAAGTATTATCTCTTATCGTAAGTTTTATATATTCATATTTTGTAATACTATATCTTAAGGATATACTATGTAAATTTATACATTTAAGTAGTATTTAAAGTTATAGTAGTATTATGATTTATAGATATACTTTGTGCTCAGGTCCGTGGCGTGACACAATGTTTTGATTGAAAATCAGTTTTAAAGGCTGCGCCTTTAATAAATGCTGGCCAGCAACCTTTTCCTTGCTTTTGAGGGGACTTTAATTATGTATGTCTCTAAATGTTCTATTAATTATATTTTTTGTTTTGTTTTTTGTTAAATGCCGTGTAGTGCCGGCTTAGAATGTCGCTACCCCTTTCTACCCAAGGGTGTCGTAAGAGGCGACTAAGGGTATTGGGGCTTTTTATTGGATTTTTGGGCGATGCGGTTGGAGACTCATCACCAAAAACCTTTATTTTTACCATCTTTTCCCCACTCAACTTCCAAAAGTGGCTGAGGAATTTATAATTCCTTAGCTCTGGCTACCCCTTCTAGGGAAATATAGCCGTGAGTATATGTATGTATGTATGTTCTTTGTTAAAATTGTGTGTGTTTTTGTACAAATTGTAATGTCTTATTGTTTACTGAGGCAATGAATAAATGATATTTTTTCATATTTTTTGCTTAATATAATAAGTAAGATATTTTTTATTATTAATTTATAAATTACTTACCAATACCATTATATGAAAACTGATAGTTTGTCTTTTCTGTTTATTGTTGCTTGAAATACAGGTATATTACTTAGCTCAGGAACAGAAAAATGTAATATTTTTGTATTTTAAATAACTAACAAGGTTAAGGCGAATTTTATGTACTTTTGAAAAATTAATACATTTTAGTGTTTTTTTTTATTATTATTTAGGCCAGCTGCTCTGCGGCGGTCTGTTCTCGGCGGACGCGCTGTCCCCGTGGTTCGCGGCGGCGGCGCTGTCCGCGCTGCTGCCCGCCAACCCGCGCGCGCACCAGCTGCTGCTGCAGGTGCTGCTGGCCACCGACACCGCGCGCGCGCCCGCCTCCTTGCTGCAGCACTGCGCCAACCTGCTGTGCACCTCCAACAACATGCACACTAAGGTAAACATACCCGCACACCCGTGTCACTGCGCCAACACAGTTTACGTATACACCTGCTGCTGCAGGTGTTACTAGCGACAGACACCGCGCGCGCCCGCCTCCTTGCTGCAGCATTGTGCGAGGTTGCTGTGTACCTCCAATAACATGCATACTAAGGTAAGATCCTTTCTGTGAAAAAAACTCCTCGGACCAGCTGCATCTCTGGTTATATTCTATGATACTGCTGTGCTCCTCCAATAATATGCAAACTAAGATAGATACCCCGCCACTGTTGAACACTATCTTAATACACCCCTCTCTGCTCTTTTATCACCTCGCTTCGTTCTTCTTTGGGTTATTTTTTTTGGAAGTCTTAATTTTCATGCAAAACTATATGTTCGAATCTAACCTTACATATACTTTTGTGGAACCTCGTTCAAGTTTTTTGACATATCCACATCATACAATGCCATTATATGCTTTTGAGAAACCGAATGACTAGTACTACAGCATTACTATCACTACCATTTACCGAATTACCCATTTTCACTTTTCATCCCTCGTAATCCAACTTCCCAGATATAAAAACTATTTCACATGTTCCACTTTCTTACCATCAATCTGTATCGTCCATTCTGGTACTGTCCTGTCCTGTGTGTCTCGAATTTTGTTTTATTTGGTAGAAAAAGACCACGGCAGCATTTGGATCAAATAGAGAATGTGCTCAAAAAGGCAAGCTTCCTAATTATAAAATATAAATGGGCATGTATGAAAAGATAGATCGATAAAGCTAGAGAGGATTGCCAGGATCGTACAAATTGGCGATCGAGTCTTTAGTCTATAACGGTAACTATTATGGGAACTAACGGCGGCGTATGTATGTAATGTAAAAATCCACCCTAATTTTCAAGGGGATGCTGAAAAAACCAATTTTATGTATTACCATACATAAAATTGGTTGGTAACTAGCAAACTAAATTCAACTAGCCTCAAACGTGAAATGTTTAACACATAATTTTTTATGAATTAAATAAAATAGAATTGAAAATGAAACGTATTCTTTTATCCACATTCACCCTCATTATTTTTCCCTTAAAAGACGACATGTAATATTATTCATCATCACTTCACTTGCAGATCGATGATACAACTTAACCCTTGATCGGTAGCATGTAGGCCTCTACATAACGAATTCACACATTCTCAGTCCATTATCACGTCCCTGTCGGCATCCGAATTTGTGAAAAATTTTCGTATCCGACATCCGAAATTATGAAAAATTTTCCCTATGTGCTGTTTTTTTTTAATATGCACTGAATTATATTACCTGATAGCGTGATACCAATGCCAATGCACGTATAAGTTGACTTCTTAAACCGAACTTTGACAACTTCACCTATATAAAACAGTATCCCTTTTGGTTGGCTAAGATCTTTTCGGTTATATACGTGTCAATTATTTTGCATTTTAATTTTCATATGAATGTTATATTTATAGCTACAACACAAAACACTCTTAACTAACTTATACTATCCAAAATTGTGTCACTTATAAATCCTTCTTCCAGATAGGTCTGCTGATGCTGCTGTCGCAGTGGGTGAGCGACTGCCCGGCCGCGGTGCGCGCGCTGCTGGAGGCGCCGGCCGCCGTCCCCTACCTCGTCAGCCAGACCTGCGCCAACGAGCACGACGACAACGAGTACCTACTGCAAGGACTTAGCGCATTTCTGTTAGCACTCTGCATACACTTCAACGACGACTCCGTACCAAACTACACTAAAGACTCCCTCAAACAGTTACTAGTGAAGAGAATCGGCATAGAAATGTTTACGGCGAAGCTCAGCGAGGTGTCCAAACACGAGGCGTATAATAAAGCGTCCAAACATCCGCAGCTGCGAGCGAAGACGCCGAACGAGATTATGATCGATTACGAGTTTTGTCAGCTCTTCAAGGTTTTGGAAAGTAAGTTGAACTATTTATAAGCATAAATATTTTAGTCATAATTAAATTTGAAGTAACTTGATAAAAACTTATGACGTTTATCTATTTTACAAACTATGTGCATATCTGTTTTTGTATAGTTGTTACTAGCATTACCAAATGCAAAAAAAAGATGACACAGCTTTCTGTTCAATACATAATTTCAACGAGTAGGAAACCCATAGCCCAGTGGTGCCAACTTGGGGGTTTTCACCCTAAATTTAGGGGGAAGAACTGTTGAAAGGGGGATTTTTAGGGGCAGGAATATTTTGGGGGTTTATATAGGGGATTTTTTTAAGTCCTATGTACTAAGATGGCATTTTATAAAATTAAAACAGTTGTATTGTATTATGAACGGTAGCACTTTTTAAAATGTCATCTTAATTGAGAATACAGTGAGATTATCATCATCATCGTCAGACAACAGCTGCCCACTGCTGGGTTTAGGCCTTTTCCCCTTGATAATGTATATATGTTACGGCTAATAGCCGAAGTGCGGCTGCACCTAGTATTAGCCGGCTAAACCTAGGTGCAGCTGCACTTCGGCTATTAGCCGTAACATATATATTAATTAAAAAAGTGAATTTTATTTTTGAGTGAAAACTACTTGGTGAACCTACACATACCCATGCATATTTTTTTTGAACATACATATACTCACAGGTTATAATCTCTATAAGGGGTAGCTAGAGAAAGGAAGTTGGGTTCTTTTGTAAAGTTGTGTGGGGAAAAGATGGTAAAATAAAGATGGTTGGTGATGGGTCTCCAACCTCAACGCCCAAAAATCCCTTCATCAACACCGTTTGTCGCCTCTTACGTACACCCACTGTAAGAAATGGGGTAGTGCTATTCTTAGCCGACACCACAACACAGTTTGTTTTGTAGATTTAACCATTTAAAAAAACTAGGGGTTTTTAGGGGTATTTTAGGATTTTCTTGGGGGTTTTTTTCTGTAAGGGTTGGCAACACTGCTATAGCCTCGTAACGCCCGTTGTACGAGTTAGGTCGTACAGAAGCGTGCGTCAGCATTTTACTCCATCTATTAGTTTTATTTAATTATTTATTCAGTTCGTTTATAGCTATCAAGACAGCTACGCGTGCTCATCAGTTATCAGTTACATTTAAGTTATTCTTCATTAATACAGTTTTCATTTACTATCAGTTTATCATTTTATTATATTATCAGTCACATAATCGGGAGCAGCCCGAACATTGGTCCTTCGAGCCGGATTTGAACCAGCGACCTATGGATGTGAAATAAAATTCACAACGCTAGAAACTTCGCGTCGCAAGCAGGATGTTAATATTTCGACACAAAAGTACCAAGTCCATCTTAAACAGCAATCTAGCAATAATCGTAGTCAGCAACCTACTTCTTACAAAAATGCATTCCTATCAAGCAGTAAGATTAAAGTTCAATCGCCTAGTACGAGCAAAAAAGTAACATCAGCAAAATATCACTGTGCGCTATGCAACAGTTTTGAACATAGAATTTATTTTTGCAAACAGTTCATTGACATGCCTGCGAATATGAAATTAAAAACTGTCAAACGACTTAATCTCTGTCCAAACTGTTTGTTCGATCATCAAGAAAAAGCATGCACATCAGAGAAAGTATGTCGTGAGTGCAATCAAGGGCACAACAGTTTACTTCATGAGGCGTTTTCTCAGGAAGGTGCAGACAGATCGAACGTAACTTCAGCTGAAAATAAAGGTAATAAGGTCAAAAGTGGCTTGCACGCCTCACTGCAGAGTGGCTCGTATGAAGTTTTATTACCAACGGCTTTATTAAATATTGAAGCCGCGGACGGATCATCTTATACAATGCGTGCCTTATTAGACCAAGGGTCTCAGATATCAATTATCACTGAGAAAGCGGCACAGAGGTTAATGTTGCCTAGAAAGAAATGCCATGGTATAATCTCGGGTGTTGGTGACAAAGAAAGTAAGTGTAAAGGGATGATAACTATCAAGTGCTTATCAACCATCAGCTCGTTTACTTTTGAAACAGATGTTTTGATAATGAATCAACTTATAAAACCTCTACCAAACCAGTCTGTAGCGAAACCAAATTGGGCATATTTAGACCATATCAAGTTGGCAGATCCAGAATTCAATATCAGTCGCCCGGTTGATTTATTATTAGGAGCAGACGTTTATTCACATATCTTAATGGATGGCGTATGTAAAGCTGACTCGTCTCTCCCAGTCGCGCAACAAACCCAACTTGGTTGGATTTTAAGTGGAAACGCAAGAACTTTCCACTGCAATGTAGTTCTCAATAACTTACAAGATATCCAGCAGTTCTGGGAAACCGAAGAGATAACTTCCGAACAGACTGACTTGTCCGAGTCCGACTTAATGTGCCTAAAATACTATCAAGATACCACAATCAGACGGTCAGATGGACGCTATGAGGTCCGGTTGCCTCTCAAAGATAATTACCAAGAATTATTAGGGCAATCGAGAGCAAAAGCAATGGTACAATTTTATAAGTTGGAGCAGAGACTCAGTAAAAATCAAGTTACGGCAGTAAATTATAAATTGTTTATCGATGAGTATTTAGCTCTCGGTCATATGACACCATCAATGAAAGATAACAACAATATTACTCATTGTTATTTACCTCATCATTGTGTGACACGTGAGGAGTCTACTACTACTAAGTTACGCGTAGTATTTAATGCGTACCAAAAAACATCAACGGGTGTAAGTTTAAATGAAGTAATGTGTCGCGGCCCTAATTTGCAACAAGATATTCAGAGCCTCATAATCAAATGGCGCCAATTCAAATTTGCTTTTACCGCTGATATTGAGAAAATTTTTCGACAAATATGGATAAATCAAGAAGATCAATACCTGCAAATGATCTTTTGGAGAGATAGTAACAAAAAGCAGTTGCAAGACTTTAAGCTCACCACAGTTACGTACGGAACCAAAGCAGCGCCTTTTCTAGCCATGAGAACCCTTAAACAGCTGGCTCATGATGAGAAGAAGAACTTCCCCAACAGTTTAGCTCCTTGTGTTCTCGAAGAATCGTTCTACATGGATGACTTGATCTATGGGGCACATTCAATAGATGGTGCTAAACAAATACAATCAGATATGATAAGCCTCCTTAAGTCAGGCGGTTTTAATTTACGAAAGTGGAAGTCCAATACACCCGAGTTACTACAATCCGTAAAAGCAGACATAGACAATCAAGAAAATTTTGATTTCAAGCAGAATGAATTAACCAAAGCCTTAGGGCTTGGATGGAACCCACACACTGATAATTTCACATTTCAATCTAAAGACTTTTCAGTGTGTGAACGACCAACCAAGAGAGTGCTTCTATCAGATATATCTAAGCTATTTGACCCTCTCGGCTGGCTTGCCCCGCTTACCACTAAACTAAAAATACTATTTCAAGATGTGTGGAAAACCAACACACAGTGGGACGAGCCTGTTCCGCAACACATATGTGACGAGTGGAATAAGATAAAGAGCAGTATAGAAATTATTAGTACCTATCAAGTACCCAGGTGGATTCAAACAGAAGAGAATGAAATATGTGAACTTCACGGTTTCTGCGATGCCAGCACTAAAGCATATGCAGCCGTAGTTTATTGTAAAATTAAAAAAGCCACCGGAGTGACTATTACTTTAGTAGCAGCAAAAACTAAAGTAGTCCCGTTAAACAAAAGCACATCCTTGCCACGACTTGAGCTTTGCGGCGCTTTATTATTAGCCAAATTGATGGATAAAATTGTAAAAAGTCTGAGAAATTATACGGTGCAAGCCTATGGCTGGACTGATTCCATGGCTGTGCTTGGTTGGCTTAGCGGGCCATCAGATCGTTGGAAGCCATTCGTTGCAAACCGCGTGATACAAGTTACAACAATCATGCCGGCAGATACTTGGCGATACGTTAAATCAAAAGAAAATCCAGCTGACTGTGCAAGTCGGGGCCTCACCGCTATCCAACTAAAAGAATTAAGGATGTGGTGGATGGGTCCGCAGTGGTTAACAACATTCGAACCTGAACCTTTAAATCAAATGTATAACACAAATGAAGAGCTTAAGAAAAATAAGCAAGTCAATGTAACAGTATCCTTCGAAAACAACGTCATAAAGCAGATTTTAAACAAGCAAAGTACAATAACAAGAGCGACTAGAATACTGGCCTGGGTACTGAGATTCACATACAGAACTCAAAATAGAAAAAACCTGACTTTAGCTGAACTTAAGACAGCCACGTCCTTCATAGTAAAATTCACACAAAGAGAAATATTTTTTAATGAAATAACAAACTTAAATGAAAATCAAAACGTAAGCAAGAAAAGTAAACTTAGTATTTTCAATCCATTTTTAGATGTAGATGGAATTATTAGAATAGGTGGCAGGCTCCAAAATGCCGCATTGGATCCGGAAATGAAACACCCAGCTATTATCCCCAATAATACAAGACTTGCAGATCTCATCATTGATCAGGCTCACAAGTCCACATATCACGGAGGAGCGCGATTAACCACCGCCTTTGTCAGACGCAAATATTGGGTTATTGGTGGATACAACGCAGTCAAAAAACGCATTCGGCTATGTGTCATATGCAAGAAACAGAACCCTACGTTTACTCCACAAATAATGGGAAATTTGCCAGAACCAAGAGTAAATATCTCTCGCCCTTTCAAAAAAGTGGGCGTGGACTTTACAGGGCACATTTTTGTCAAATCCAACAAGGGCCGCGGAATAAAAACAACAAAGGGCTATATATCTGTGTTCGTGTGCATGGCCACTAAGGCTGTACATTTGGAATTGGTCTCGGACTTATCGACCTCTGCATTCATGGCAGCACTAAGAAGAATGGCAGCCCGAAGAGGAACACCAAGTGACATTTATAGCGATAATGGTACGAATTTTGTCGGCTCTAGTCGCGTACTACAACAAGAGTATCGCGAAATAATCAAATCTATTAATGAAGATATGCATCCCGAGTTAAATGACATGAATATCAAGTTTCATTTCAATTCACCTTCGGGAAATGGTCTTTTTGAGGCCGCAGTGAAGAGCGTCAAATTTCACCTCAAAAGAGTCATCGGAGAGCAGAAACTCACATTTGAAGAATACTCCACTCTGCTTACCCAGGTAGAGGCGTGCTTAAATTCAAGACCACTGTGTGCACTAACTGAAGATCCGAATGACTTAGACGTACTCACTCCGTCACACTTTCTATCTAGTGGACCGACGCTAACCATACATAATACGGAAACAGATCTCAGAACAAGATGGCACTTAACCCAAAAAATTGTGAATGATGTTTGGCGTCGTTGGCGAGATGAATATTTGAGCAACCTATCAATAAGAAGCAAGTGGAGGCAGCCACAAGCAAATATTAAAATCAATGACGTCGTCATAATAAAAGAAGACAACCTTCCACCAGGCAAATGGTATCTAGGTCGGGTATTGGAATTACATCCTGGTACAGATGGTTATGTCCGAGTTGTGACCGTAAAGACAAAAAGTGGCATATTGAGAAGACCAATCCTCAAACTCTGTGTCTTACCCGTTCATCAGTCAGAAACACAAATAAAATCAGTTAAGGAAGACATTCCTGAGCCACAACCAAAATCAGTTTCAAGATCAAGGAAAACAGTAGGATTTGTCTTATCTTCATTATTAACATTATGTTTAGTACTTCTGTCAACCCCGCCCTCAGAATGCGCCTACAACATGACAACACTCCAAAACAATAATAGCGTATACTTCGATCGCATTACAGACATGCAATTGATAAGAGATAAATGGCGCTTAATTGTGTTTTACGATACTCAACCTTATCGAGACGGTAACATGGCTCTTCAAAGGTACATAACCTACCTAAACAATTTATGTATGAAAATAAAAGACTCGTCGCACTGTGAAGGTATTATGTTGCAGCTTAATCATGAGGTGGCCGAACTCGAATACAATAATAATATCCTAACTAATCATAATGGCGACACCTCGTCTAGCAGTCACCGGCAGCGACGCGGCCTTATCGATGTAATTGGATACGCAGCAAATAGTTTGTTTGGTGTACTTGATGCTCGTTTTGCCGAACAATATGAACGAGATATAAATCTTGTTAAAGAAAATCAGAAACATTTGGCCTCGCTTTGGAAAAACAGTACTTCAATAGTTGAGGCTGAGTTTAACATGTTAAAACGTACGGAAAGTGTGATCGATAAGCACTACAAATTTATAACCCGAAAATTCAATACCTTAGATAAATCAGTATATCAGATGCAAAGCAACATGCAAAATCTATCGATCATGAACGACTTCATAACCACCGCTATGATTACAAATAATATTGTATCTACATTGAACAAAAAACATCTTACACTACTTGATACTGTTACTAATATTTATAATGGAAAGTTCAACTTTCACCTTATTACCCCTGATCAGTTGAGACACGAGTTGGGAACTATTACAGAACAGCTACCGAAAGACCTCTCCTTACCTATCATGAAAACAGACAGCTTATCAGAAATATATAATTTATTGGAAGTTCGAGCCCGGGTAACCACAAGATACATTATATTTGAAATCCTGATTCCACTCATCGGTGACAACTTGTATGAGATATCAAGAATCATACCTATTCCACGCTTACTAGACCACAACAAAGAAATTGCGATAGTACCAGTGTCAGAGTATGTTGCCGTAAACCTCAGACAAGACTCATTCATAGATATCACTGAACAAGATATAAAAGCTTGCATACATAAAAACCCCGAAATCTTACTATGCAACGTCAAAAACAGAATTTATTATATCAAGGACGATAAGAGTTTCTGCAAAAAGAATCCCTATTTCAAATCATGTGAAACTATTACCAAGTCATGCGAGAACAGGTGGATAGAACTGACAGAATTAAACAAATATTTTTATTTTTATTGCGAACCAACCCATATAAAGCTAGTATGCGACGATCATATCACCCAGGTGCAACTGAAAAATTACGGATTTTTTAACATCGATCAAGGATGCATTATTAAATCAGCGGATTTCTTTTTATATTCTCACAGATTAGAGATCAGTAAAATGACCGTAAGCTCAGAAATAAAAATACCGGAAATTTCACAAATCAACCACATCATAAATGTATCCATACCAAATGGTTCAGTTACTGAAGATCAATCAGAACTTAACCCACATTCTCGTCAAATGAAAGAGATCGAAGAGAAAATCAAAACCATGCAGAAGAGTCAGCCGTTATTAGAAGGGATGGCCTCTCATACCATCCACCACTACGCTGCAATCTATACGATGTACGCGCTGCTAGCAGTGATAGCCATAGCGTTGGCATACCGCCGTCTCCGCGTGCGGGCCGGCTCCTCGCCGCCACCCGCGCCCCGCGCGCCGCCCGCTGCAACGCACAGCACCCCAGTGCCATCCAGCAGTGACAAGTGTAGTGTTTATAGTGAAGTGAACGACTTTGTTCGAAAATCTGCCAAAAACCTAAGCACGAAATCAGCAATCGTAGAAAGCAAACGATCAAGAAAAAATTTAGGGTCATCACCAGTACTAAACCAAGTTTCGTTCGTGTCAAAGGATGTTTAATAATACTAAGTTGTCAGTTCGTTCCTGCAACTAGTAAAATATGACAATATAAACAATATAGTGCATATTTTAGTTTAGCGTTACTTACTAACACAAACATTAATTTTGAATCAGAATATGTCGATCATGATGTATCACAATCATTTGCACCTCATAAGCCATCATTATAGTTTTATCACTACTACTAACCCCATTTCTCCCGCCCGGGAAGATGTACGAGTTAGGTCGTACAGAAGCGTGCGTCAGCATTTTACTCCATCTATTAGTTTTATTTAATTATTTATTCAGTTCGTTTATAGCTATCAAGACAGCTACGCGTGCTCATCAGTTATCAGTTACATTTAAGTTATTCTTCATTAATACAGTTTTCATTTACTATCAGTTTATCATTTTATTATATTATCAGTCACATAATCGGGAGCAGCCCGAACACCCGTTGTATCACTAGAGAAACGAAACTCCTGTGTCCAATAGTAACTATTAAAAAAACTAAAGCCATAGGAATAGTTCTTGTTAAAGATATCATTAATTTTTATAATGGGCAGTCTGCACATATTTTTTTTTGTTCCATTAGAGATACATTGGATAGAACTTACAAGTCAAAACAATTTCTATACGGGCGTTACGAGGTTAAAGGAATTTGTTAGCGTCAATCATCACATTATCATCATCACAATCCTTATTTTTATTTTTTATCGTTTCCTATTCAATTTCCAAAGTAGTTAAGGAATTTCTTATTCTGAAGCTCTAGCTACTTCTTCCAGGGATTTACAGCCGTAGTAAATGTATGTATGTATGAAAAAAAGGAAGAAAAAAATACACAACTAAAGATGAATACTATAAAATACGTCGTGTATTTCGAGTTCGCGTCATCAACAGTGAAGGCAAACGTCTAGAAGAAACCCACATAGCGTAATAAACTTTACAGTTTCAAGTTGCAATAAAGACTTAAGCTCACATAATTGTCAGGCGTGGTAACGCAGACCATAGTCAGCCAACCGGCGGCGGCGCCCCCCGCGGGTGAGGCCGGGGCGGCGGGGGAGGGGGCGGCGGAGGGGGCGGGGGCGCTGGCGCAGTACAAGGCGCTGATCCGCGAGCAGGACGCGCGGCTGCAAGAACTCGTGGGGGAACTGGAGAACGTCGTGCAGCAGAATACCAACTTGCAGGTAAACTACACTTTGGAGTGCATGAAACCTCATGTGACGACGAAAGAAAAATTTCGACACTAGCAGGACTTAAATTCGTAACAGCCGGGTATTCGCCTCGGTCGCTCAGCCAACTAAGCTATGTCGCCAAGTAACCACAGTTTGTCTTTCCTTGCTTTTTAGCATCTTCCTAGAGTTAGCATCCTCTACCTCATTTTTTTCACAAATTCGGAAAACTGAGTATCTTTGCAGAGAGACTAGTCGCGGGTTTAAGTCCTGCTGGTGTCGAAATTTTCCTTTCTTTGATTGATTCGTAAAACTTGCAGGTAAAGTTAGTATGAAAGAATCGTGTTCGGAACAAATTACAAGAGAAAGTAAAAATTTGCAAGAAATGGTTCAAAAATCTTCGAGAAACTGTATTGTTAATGTATCGTTAGATTATACATCTGCATACGTTACAACACGGACCCGCAAACTAAAGACTTAGCTGTTAAGTTAGAAAATTTTATTCGTTAACTTAATTGCACACAGTATAATTATCAATTTAAAAAAATGTTTACCATTTTGACCACCAGTTAGAGAATGCACCTGTTAATCAATCAAATGTGCAATCGATTCATGATTAACTATTTTACAGTGGAACGAATGAAATTTCCCAACTCGCAGTTGCTGTTACTAATTATTTCGCTATTCCAGGCAGCATTAAATGAATCAATATCAGCAAACTCTCATTTGAAAGATGAGAACACGTTGCTGAAAGCGCAAATGTCGACATCCGTCTCGCTCCCACTCGCCGCCGCCGCTACTGACTCACACACGTTAGAGCAGGATGGCAAGATAGACCATCTCACTAAAGAAGTCGCCGCACTTAACGCCAGTTTGGCCGCGGAGGTAGAAAAGAGGACGAAAGCTGAACAGGAGTTGGAAGCGCTGAAGAAGGATCAGGATGATTTGCTGGTGTTGCTGGCGGATCAGGTGGGAATATCTACTTATATCACTATCGGAATCTGAAGAGTTTAACGGTTTAAGTTGTATGGTAGATATCTTTCGTCTGATAATTGTCTGTTTGTATGATTAAATTGTAATAGTCATATCCGTTTTAAAAAACAATATCGATTACAATACAGGATATTTCCACCATATTGTTCCCTACCATTTCCCAAATGTGGCTGAGGAGTTTCTAGCTCTGGCTTTTTGGGGTATATGGCCGTGAGTATATGTATGTATATAATACATCATAGTAGAAAAGTATGTCTACGGTTCAAAATTATTTAATTAACCGCACATCAGGGCTCTTCCATTGTAAACATATTATTGATACACCTACATTACATACACCTAGGAAATTAGATAGTTTCGAACTTTTGATTAATAAATAGGCTAGGATGAGATGCTAACCTATTTTATTTATTTAATATTTTTTCACTACCCTCCTCAATTAATTTGATGATTTACAAAATACTAAAAAAACATTTTATTTCTTAGAGAGAACATTTTATTTCTTCGTAGAGAGGATGGATGACAGTAAAGTGGTGAAAGAGATCTATAGAGCCAATGTGGAAGGTAATGTTAGTAGAGGACGACCTCGGAGAACACATTTAGATCAAATAGAAAATGTGCTCAAAAAGGCAGGTGTCCGAAGTACGAAGAATAAAAGAGCATGTATGAAAAGATTGATGGATGTGAATGAAGCTAGAGAAGTTTGCCAGGATCGTACAAAGTGGCGATCGATAGTCTCTGCCTAACCCAATGGGAACTAACGGCGTGAGAATATGTATGTATGTATGTATTTTATTTCTAAAAAAAAATTTTAAGCAAAAAACTTTTTAAGAAAAAGCTTTTATTTAAACGCTCTAAAAAGAAGAAAATAAAATATTCCTTTTGGATTATACTAACAACTCCTCATTATACACAATTTATATACAATAATAAAAGCTTGTCGCTCCATTTACCACAAATTATTATGATATAAAGGAATGTTGATAGGTATGTAAACCTCGCGACAAGCTTTTATTATTGTATATAAATTGTGTATAATGAGGAGTTGTTAGTATAATCCAAAAGGAATATTTTATTTTCTTCTTTTTAGAGCGTTTAAATAAAAGCTTTTTCTTAAAAAGTTTTTTTGCTTAAAATTTTTTATTTTCTTCTTTTTAGAGCGTTTAAATAAAAGCTTTTTCCTAAAAACCTTTTTTTACTTTATTTTTTTTATTTTTTACTTTTTAGTTATCGATGGCTAGGTTCCTTAGTCTGGTCATCTCATTTAATGCATCATTATTCAAGTTATTATTACTTTCAAAATGCCCTCTCATTTGATACCCATATAGTAGAAGTAGACTAAAGGTAACTATTCCGCCATCCTGCATGGTCCGCCATATTGGATTCAGAATGACGTCATATTTTTTTTCTAGTCACTCTTAACAAGCCCTTTCATTTGATACCCATATTGTATAAGTGGATTAAATATAACTGTTCTGACATCTTGTATGATCCGCCATATTGAATTTAGAATGACGTCACATATCTTATCATATATTGTCATCCAAACAAAATGCGTCCACAAAATTTCAGCACAAACGGTTAAATATATCTACTTCAAAATTGAGTTCAAAGATTTCACCCGAACACACAAATATACATACATTGCAAGTTAAATAAAAGCTTTTAAAATACTATATCTTGTACACCTTATATTAATCGATGGTATATTGTTGCAGGACGCGAAACTAGAAGATTACAAACAACGGTTGGTATCGCTCGGACAACAAGTAGACGACCCGGACACGTAAGACCTGCTGTTTACAACTAGGAGTCAAATGTGCGTGAGACAAATATCTCCGAGCGTTCCATCGAACTGAGTCCACTGCCAAAAGCGGAGAATCTTGAACTAATAGTATTGTTTGATTGAATTATATGATTTTGTTAAGAAAGAAATGTCTTCCAGAGTTGTCCTCAAAACTAGTAACAATATGTAAAAAAAGTTCTTTTCATTTAAAATACTTGGACGAGACTAACTTACCAGATTTTTCGTTTCGCATTTTCGTTTTACCTTTTAGTATGCTTCATACGGAAAGAAATAGTGTGATACTACTCTAATCCGACTGGGCAACAATGACTATCGAACACGGTTGAACGCTGTAGTGTAAGTTTGTTATCTATCTTTGTCTTATTAAGAGCTACAAAGAGACATCACTAGCTAGAATTGTAAATAACTTATACATTTTGTAAATAATTGTTGTATATAAAGTGTAGTGTGATAAAGATGAAATTATTGCTTTTCTCAGTTAATATTTGTTCGACTATTACTTCTGTCTGAGTTTTCGCCACAAATGTATTAATTGTTGTAAACTTTGAATGACAAACATTAAAAATATGTATATGTATAGTTACTAAGCTCAGAAAAAGGCAAAATCATGGCGATCATTTAACAGACAGAAATTTTCAATTACTAGTTACCATTAAGGAGGTCTGTCTGAAATATATCCGAACACTACCTTTTTTGAACTAATTTCCCCTCCATCTAAATCACATAAACATAACAAATAGAAGATTTTAACGCAAATTTTGTAAAAATAAAACAGCTGCAAATATACTCAGAGTTTATATACAATGGGTTGCGAACTGAATGTTGCGTATCAGGCCTATCGAATTGATTTTACGCTTAAGAGAAGTTAACGCAAATTTAGCAAATGTTAAGGAGTAAAAGATATTTGTTTTATTCTAACGTATGAATGAAGCTGGAATGTACTGGGCGTAAAAAAATATTCGAATAAAAATCACACTATGCGTTAATTGGAGTGCGATTTTACTTGGTATGTATTAGCGCAGAAACTATTGGTCAACATTTTTTTAAGAAAATTGTAACATTGATTTACAGTACCACCTGTCTTGGAGCACCTGTAGCTGGTTTTTAATTTGGTTTATATTAAAAGCCGATACTAAAGCAGCATTAATATTTTTTGAGTATTTTTTATTGTTCGAATGCTTTTTTGCTTGTAAAGATGACAATTAAATATGTTTTATTTTTATGTTTATAATAATTAGTTTAAAAATGAAATTTCTGATTTATTTTTGTTTGATGTTATTATAAAAGTTCTGATTAAAATGTGTTTTTTTTCTACTTATCATTATCAATACTTCAAATAACGCCATCATTGTAATTCGTGGCGTTCATTAGATTATTTATAACCCTAGGATTCTGTCTCAGTTGCAACTAGTAGTTCCTAGCTACTGCTATTACGGCTCTGAGACGGCGCCGGGGTACGTTATTTGCACACCCATTCCAAAGCAACGGCTAATAATAAATTTAAAATTTTGACGTTAAAAAAATGATAGTATTGAACTTTATTTTGAAAAATAAACAAGAAAAAAATGAAAAAAAATCGTCGCAGACCAATTTGTCCAGCGAAAATGCTTTTGCGATGAACCAGGTAACTAATCTTCGTGCACGCTGGCTGAATTTACGACAACTAGTATGAATTATCTATGTTACGACATACACATACATATACTCACGGCTACAAATCCCTAAAAGGGGTAACCAGAGCTTCAGAACTGGAAAATTCTTCAGCCACTTTTGAAAGTGAAATGGGGAAAAGATTGTGAAATGAATGTTTTTGGTGATGGGTCTCCAACCTCATCGCCCAAAAATCACTTAAAAAGCTCCGATACCCTTAGTCGCCTCCTACGATCACCCATGGGAAGAAATGGGGTAGTGATATTCTAAGCCGACACTACACAGCAAAGCTATGTTACGAATAAGGAAAAAACACTACATAAGTTTGGATTTTGAGTATATATGGTCTTACATTTTGTACAATTGTTTAGTGTAATACAGCTGCATTAGATCTTTTGTCTGTAATGATTAGGTATATTAAATAAGTCCTTGTGATATCCTCGGAGACACGAAGTTAATTTATACTCTTACTAGCTTTTTGCCCCGCGACTTCGTCCGCGTGGACTTCATTTTTTGCATCCAGTTTATATAATACCAAAATACCGAAACACTATCTCAACTTCTGTTTTTTATATTTATAATCCCGCGGGCGTTGTAAATGACATAAAGGATATTGAGGCTTTTTAAGTGATTGTTGGGCGATGCAGTTTGTGACCCATCACTAACAACCTTTATTAACCTATCTTTTATCAATATATTTCCAAAATTGGATGAAGAATTAGTATCTCCGAAGCTATGGCTACCCTTTTATGGAATTTATGGTTGTTAGCATATACTCATGAATGATTGATAGATGGATTTCATAAATTCAATCGCACCAAGTTTTATTATAAAATGTAAAAAAACTCTATATTAACTTTCATTTGCTATATCAACCCGTTAGGGGTTGAGTTCCAAAAATTCCTTTTTAATTGTTCATAAGAATCATGAAACAAATATACCAAGTTTTTATGTTCAGAAATGAGAATATCTTTAGTAAGTACAGATACGGATAGTAGTTTGGCGCTGCGGCGACGGCACGGTGCTGCCCCCTACACTGACCGTTGGTGATAGTGGGAGAGCTTGCAGCAATTGCTCGGCAATGTAGGGATGATTAGTGGTGGATCTCCTTCCAAAATAATCGCTAAATTGAAGGGATAGTGCTTGTTATTATTATATATAGTGTTATTTTAAGCTAACAAAACATTTTTTTACAAAAAGCTTGAATTACCTGAGATACGAACCCGGGACGATTGATTCATAATAGTTCTAATTAAATATTCATAGTAGTTAGTTATACCGCTACGCCACGGAGACGTTACCGGGGCGGTGTCAAATTTTTATTACGCTTTATTTCATATTAGTCTTACTATTGATAAACAAATGTGTCATTTAAATTGATAAAACCCCTTCATCTTTCCAAAATGAACATTAACAAAGTGTCTGATGTGAATTCCATCGATGATAAAAATAATCGCTGCAATATTTTGAGCCATATATGAGTTAAGGTTTTTTGATGTTCCTATGAGAACTCTTGCGGATTCCTTAGTTTCAAGGAATCGTCGTCGTTTCATTTAGCTTCTAAATGTACATGTTAATATTCGTTTGCAATATAAGTAGATGTAAAAAAAATGTATACGATAAAAAAATAGTACATCATCCCCCGGGAGTTCCTTATTTTCGGGGATCCATTACCGTACCATTAAGCTTCTAAATTTTGATTTTTATATTAGTTTACAATATTTTACGTTGTTTTAAACGATACACAGCGCCATCTCCAATGCATCCAGCAAGCAAACCATATTTTTGATTTCCCGTGGGAACATATTTTTTCCGGGATAAAAAGTACCCTATCATTTAATTTAGACTTCTAACTACACGTCTGACAAATTTCAAAGCAATCGGTTTAGTATTTACGGCGTGAAAGCGGAACAAACAAACAAACAAACTCACTTTCCCATTTATAATATTAGTATGGATTACTATATTAGAACTAATGGTGTGGGTAATGTGTGTATTTAACAACTCGATGTATCTGTAGTCAATGTGGTACCTCCGTAAAAGTTCAAGCGTACCCCATATTTCCATCAATTCAAAGGCATTTTCATAGTCCTCGAAACACAATGGCAGGTTCTACTCCTCAGTTGTCTGTTAACTTGGCTAAGGATGTGAATGCATGTGATATGGTGCCAAAGCCTTTTTAACCGACTTCAAAAAAGTGTTCTCAATTCGACCGGTATAATTTTTTATTTTTTTTTATGTTTGTTCGCCGTTTACTTCGCCATTTATGAACCGATTTTGATTATTATTTTTTTATTCGAAAGAAGATACTCCCGGATTTGAGGATATCAGGGTCTGATGATGGGATCCTGGAGAAATCGAGGGGAACCCTCAAATTTTATAGGCAAATGTACCGCGTTTTACATATTTTCTGAACTTATATTGGCATTTGCTTCTGAAAATCATATTGTTATGCTGCTGAGCTGATGATAGAAGGTGTGGATCCTCAATCACTAGGTATTAGGAAACAGTTCTTTCCACATTCTATATAGATTTATACTCCTCTTCGTAGCTTTTATGAAGAGAAGTACAGGTTCACTAAACATTTCTTTTGTTATGTTATTGTTACCGAGAAAGTACCATGAGACCAGGATCTGATGATGGCATCCCAGGAAATCGAGGGGACTGTCGAAACTCACAATTATGTGACAAATACGTTCAAAACGCCGATAGGCCTGCCCTGTATAACGTGAGAACACTGCCTAATAAATCATGGGTACTCTGAACAACAGGTGACAATGTCACGTGATATTCAGAAGTATTACTACCTCTGCTAACCCCTTCAGGGATATTCGGCGTGAGCGTTTGAGTCTTTCTTGAGATGTAGAATTGAAGACCAATGCCTTTCGAAGGATTTTAAGAACAATGTAAGGTTACATATGGTTGAGCCTATTTAATTTCGTACTATAATAGAAATACCGGAAAAACGAAGAATAATACAGTAACTGTCGCATCCTCATCCGAGAGGCATCTTTGCCAGGTCTACCCATCTCTAAAACTCGTAAAATAAAATAATTTTTAACAAAAAGAAAACCGACTTCATAAAGAAACAACCGAAAATAAACAATTTAGTACGAAATAAGTTTTTTAATTGAATATGAGTACTGTGATTGATACGTTAGCAAATTTCTTTATTCCACACGCGTCAGTTCAACCTACCTAAATATTACAATTCTCTTAAATTAATTTTTGAGTCGGTGCCAGACAAACAAAAGTAAATTCACCCTTCTATCTATCTCTGATTATTACAATCTAAACAATATATATCTATCGCCTAACGTTTTAAATGATAATACGTACAAAAATCAATTTACCCTACAACTACAACAAGGTACCCTACATTTTACATGTATATGAAGTGCGAAATACACACTTCTTATTATCAATTATCATCGAGGCTGGCACCGGCTCACAAATTAACTGGACGTGATGGACGAGCTCAGCCTTGAGCAGATCTGCGCGACCAGCTACACGGACGCCGAAATAGCCGCCGCGAGACAGTTCCTCGCCGACACCGCCGCCGTCACCGCCGTGCGCCTCGCCTCGAGGAGGGCCGACGGCAGCGGCAAAAGAAATATCCAGGACATCTTCCGAGCTTTCAAGGAGACGGATCCGGATGATATCCCCACTTACGTAGCGCGGGACCTTAACAAGCTGCCTCCAGTGACCTTCGACCATGTGGACGTAACATCACTGTTGAAGGACATCCAGTTGCTGAAGTCCAGCGTTGAAGATATCAAAGTCATACTCGTGGCTTCGGAACGTGCCAGCGCCGAGTTGCAGCGCGAGGTGGCATCGTTGCGAAATGCTGACGTCGCGCTCGCCCAAGTATCGCCGCCGCGCAAACGGCAGAAGCGTCCGCCACTCGATACTTCGCAACGCAGCAAAATATCTGTGACAACTGACCCAGTAAACCGCCCGGTCATTGACTGTGATCCTCCGACAACTCAGCGAATTTGTGATGGAACGAGTTCGCTGCGCCCATCCGCACCAGTCTGGAAACCCGACGCGCCATCGACATCGGTGGCTCATAAGGGTTCATTCGCACAGGTGCTGAAGTCAGGTAGCCAACCACGCTCCCGTCGTCGCGGCCCGAACCCCCCGCCACCCGCCGCGACTACCAGACGGAGGGAGGGAAAGGAGAACAGAGCCGCGCCCGTTCGTGCCGCGCCGAAGACTGTTGGAGACGACGATGGATTTACCCTGGTTGGGAAAAAACCCAAACGTCGTGCTAACAACAGGAATAAGCGTGGTACCGTCCCAGCAGCCTCGTGCCCCTTGAAGGCTGCAACACCGGTACTGGATATTTATATATCACGAGTAGCTCCACAGATGACGCACAATGATATCTTGCGTCACATTGAGCAGACGAGCCTCGGTCCCATAACCGTGCTCAACATCTCACGTCTGGAGCCCAGTAGGCCTACTAACTTCAAATCCTACTGGCTCCAGGTTCCCGCAGTCCACGAGAAGATTCTGCTAGGAGAGAATTTTTGGCCTGAGGGAATAGTGTTCCGGCGCTTCAGGGCTGCGCATCAGAAATCAAAGCCTCTGCCTACCAAGTTGTAAAATACTAACATAGACTAAGTTTACTAATATTATATGGACCTTGTTGTCTGAAAATAAATGATTTATTATTATTATTATTTATTATTAATTTAAGAGAATTGTAATATTTAGGTAGGTTGAACTGACGCGTGTGGAATAAAGAAATTGCTAAGGTATCAATCACAGTACTCATATTCAATTAAAAAACTTATTTCGTACTTTTTAGTACTAGATTGTTTATTTTCGGTTGTTTTTTTATGAAGTCGGTTTTCATTTTGTTAAAAATTATTTTTCGAAATGCTGCTTGTTTATAGGAGGCTGTTAGTCGTCAAATCTACGAGAAGGACTATATGTATTGACTCTAGTGAACAGTTTTTGAACATGGCTTATAATTGGTATATTATAGGCATTCAATACTGTGGATCTTGATATACTTCTTGGCATTTTAAGATCTCTTAACGTATCTCCGACAGTCACCAATTGGTTCGAATCTTACCTTAAAGTTCGTCAGCACCGACGCAGAGACTCTGCGTCGGTGAGAGAGAGAGAGACTTCTGCTTGGTGCCCGGTACTAGCTGGCGTCCCGCAAGGTGGCGTACTTTCTCCTATGCTTTTTTCACTATTTATTAATATCTTAGCTAAAGAACTTGCTTCTCTCTATCACGTTTATGCAGACGACCTTCAAATCTACACAAGTGCTCTTCCGGAAGATATAAACTCGGCAGTTGATGTCATAAATAACAACCTGGAGATAATATCGAAATGGGTGAAGAAGTTTGGACTTCTACTTAATCCTGATACGTCACAGGCAATTATTTTTGGCAGTTCTATCGAGGTTGTTAAATAAGGCAAATATTGCCCTTGATAAGAAGTTGACCTATGATGGCAGCTATATCAGCTTCGTCAATTCTGTCAAGAATTTGGGAGTTATTATGGACAGTACATTTTCGTGGTTGCCCCAAGTGGAAACCGTAAGTAAAAAAGTCTTTGCATCCTGTCACTCACTTAAGCGCTTGCAATTTTTCCTGCCTCACCACACAAAGATTACGCTGGCGCAGTCTCTACTGCTTCCGATTCTAGATTATCTATAAGCTATCTTGACCTCACAGAGGTGCTACCTAACAAACTCGAACGTCTCCAGAATTTATGTATCAGATTTATTTTTAGATTACGTAAATATTTCTGAGTACCGCGCTCAACAAAAAGGCTCCCAATTCGACTTCGGAGGAATACTCATATCTCTTGTATTTTATATAATGCCCTTAATAATCCTGCTGCCCCCATTATCTTCGTTCCAAGTTCACATACTTGTGCTCCCACGGCCGTGCCTTGCGATCACAGGAGAATAAGATGTTGAGTGTACCTTCTCATAACAGTGCTACATATAGTGATTCCTTTTCAGCCAGAGCAGTTAATTTATGGAACTCATTTCCATTTGACATACCAGTATAGAATAATATGAACTTTGGTTCTTCTTCTTAATTTCCAAATGTGGCTGAGAAATCTTGGATCCCGAGTCTCTGGCTACCCCTTTTGGCTATTTTTAACCATGAGTATCAGTATGTGTAATTAAAATGTAAGCACAGAGAAACGCTTGCTGACTAATGAAACCTAAAAGTTATGAGATGCATTTTAAGACTCGTAGTAATGTACTAAATAGTCGGTAAATACAAAACTCAATATAGAAATAATATAGGAAGCTCCGAAATGAATAGCCACGGCCGTCGTAGCGGGAATCCGCAAACCTGACTTCAGATCTTGTCGTGAAAATATATAACATTCAACTTGGCAAAATAAAACCACTGTTTCACTTAATATCCTTCAACATTTATTACAGTTTATATACAATTATTGGTCATAAAAATCTCTGACAAAAACTTTGCAATCTATCTTATAATTTTACAATCAGTCATTTATTAGCTACTATATATATAAATTTTGATAAATTACAATACATTTTAATTAAATTTGATTACTTAAAATAAACGAAGGTTCAGTTCAGACACACCGCGCACCGGTTAGAAACATTCGCAGGTGCACACGGTAATTTTAATGTTGCGATTGTGTTTCAGCTTTTATTCTCATCCTCAATGGCATATAAAGTGTT
This sequence comes from Bedellia somnulentella, assembly GCA_963576735.1. Taxonomy (NCBI): domain Eukaryota; kingdom Metazoa; phylum Arthropoda; class Insecta; order Lepidoptera; family Bedelliidae; genus Bedellia; species Bedellia somnulentella. The sequence continues at coordinate 1,515,669 of OY755186.1, forward strand.
TTACAAGCAAGCTCAATGTGGTTGATTAATTTGAATAACTTAATTAGCCCCCGCAGCATTAGGCAAATAAAATGAGTGTGACTGATAATTCTAATCATTCAAATTGTGCACAATGACCGCCTCTCATTTAAAGAAAATAACAAATTTGACGGCTGGTTGTCAGATACTCGCTTTTATGTGCTTCATTATAGTATGACTGGGGGGAGGGCCGCATCGGGCTTGGATTTACATATGTCATATTCATATATTATACATAATAATCGGAAATAACCAACAAAATATTTTTAAATCACTTACGTGATATGTTTGCCCGACCTTAATCAAATTGGTTAATCCCGATAATTATGTATAATGTCTACAAACCGTGATAGTTTAAAAAGTGTATATATCATATAGTTATAGAGGACAATTTATTGGTTTATAAATAAGTGACTAGCACATAATTCCCTATAGTGGGGCGTCACAAACCTAGTCGTGTAGCCATAAAAGTTAATAGAGATAAAAAGGTACAGGGGGGCAACTCTCGCACGGTAGATATCATATCACTTTCGATATTTGACTTTGAGCTATTCTCGCTTGTACATCATTCGATATTGTTCTAACGAAACCATAAATATTTAAACGAGACGCAAAATATTTAAATGTAGTATCGAGTGATCACAAGCAATCGATATGATGATATTATGAAGATATCGTGGGACCAGTAGCCACACTTTTGAAATATTTGTATGTATAAGTGTAAATGGATGCATGGATCACCATCAGCGCATAGATCATGGAAGGAGAGAAATGCATGCAGAAATGCGGCTTTAAATATGGCCGAGATGTTTAACTTGTGGGTAAGTTTCCGGATGTGTTTTCTTAGTTACACATTTTGTATAGACAAAAAAATGCAGTGTAAAGTACTTGTAGTATACTTGGAAGTTTTATAATCTTTTTATTTCAGAAGGGTATTGGGGCTTTTTATTGGATTTTTGGGCGATGCGGTTGGAGACCCATCACCAAAAACCTTTATTTTTACCATCTTTTCCCCTAACAACTTCCAAAAGTGGCTGAGGAATTTATAATTCCTTAGCTCTGGCTACCCCTTGTAGGGAAATATAGCCGTGAGTGTATGTATGTATGTATTTCAGATTCTATGATATTTTTGGTCTGCCAGACATAGTGATAGTTAGGCGTTTTCAACATTTGCATTCTATCTGAAAAGGTAGACAAGTGGCCTTCCAAATTAGTTAAAATTCGGAGGTAGGAAACGCAAACACTACTTAAACGTGTAAAAGAAATAAAGGATAGAAGAATTTCGCACTGGCAGCCAATTGACACGGTAGCTCAATTGGCAGAGCGTCGGGGCGTATACCCGAGGTCGCGGGTTCGATTCCCGCCTGTGTCGAAATTTTTCTTTCCTTTATTTATTAGTAATATAATAATCCCCACATGAGGTTTTCATGAACAAAAAGATTTAAATAATCATCTTGTAAGTATATAATATATCAAACTACTTATATTAAATTAAAGTAGTGTAATATAAATGCATATACAAAATGATCTGTTACAGGTCTGTGATGCTCATCTCAAAATCCCGAATGTAAATGCATTGTTTCCAAGATTGATTCTTGATTGAAATTCATTGATCTCACGATTCTTTTATTTGAGACAATTCAGACTTATTAAACTTTTCAAACATTATTTAACGTCATGGAAACCTTCATCAGACTGGCTGCACTCTTTACCATCTTAATTGCGGGTTTCTTCTATTTACTTTTTATCCTTACTCATATTTGAAGTCTAGGTTACTTAGTTTAATAATTATTAATGAAATAAGTTCTTCCAGGAGACACCTGTAGTTCCCTGTAATCTAAAACCTGTAGCTGAACCTGATGAAGGTACTCCTGATATAGGTTCAATGAATTTCTAAAAAGACACGTGCTACAATTTAGAGTGCGTGAGTGAGTGCTCAAAGGCCGTTTTCGCTGCCTTACTAAAGAGCTACAAGGATTATTAATGCCTGCACAGTATTGTACAACATGTGTACTGCAAATTTAGATAATGATGGAGTAGATAATCATTTACATGAGGATGATCTTGGATATTCCAACCTTGAAACAATAAAAAAAACTATTTCAAGACCAACGAACTTCTAATGCGCAACAAATTACACAATTTGCATTGCAATAGTTGTCAAGATTTACAGTTGTGACCTTTTTAGAGCTTAGATGACAATAAACTAATCTTTCATTCAATTCAATTCATTCGCTTAAAGCAGAGACTTCGTTCTCTAGTCTAAATGTCTAAGTAAAAATTACTAAAGAGTGTGAGAATACAGTTTCAGTCTATCAATAGAAATATATTTCTGCTTGTGATATTTTACACTCGATATTGAACACTTGACATAATTTCTATGATAGAAATGATATCGTTCTTGCGAGAATTCGGTATGCAAAGTTTTACAAAAGTGGTGCTGATTACGAAACCATTTCGAGATATTATGTTTTTAAAACATATTCTCTTGAAATTAAATCAAACAAAGCTAAGGTAACCGTTATTTTATCCAAAAACTGTAACAGTATTTGACCTTCAGTGTTATTTCAAAGACATTTGTGTTTGCAGTTTTTTAATAAAATATCGGAAATAATAGGTTTCTTTAGTATAATATCGTAATAATTTCATTTGAGATCACAAATTCGTGAAATGTTTTGCAATTAGCAACATAATTATCAAACATTTCGCTATATTTGCATGTCGCTACGTGATATTTTCGATTGATGACCTCATTAAGTACAAAAGTTGAACAATCTTTAAAAAATTATAACTTTACAATTACTCATTTTAAATGAAAAATATTCAAATTAGTTTTTTATTTTCGTGTTTGCTAACGAATAAAAATATTTAATAAATACCAAAAAAGACTTTGCATACCGAATTGCCCCCAGAGAAGCCATATCGCTAAGCGCGAAGAGAAAGGCATAGTAAATGATATTTCCTAACGTCTGGTTGATGACGCCCTCACTAACGATGCTAACTCCTAGCGATTTATTGTAACCGTGAAGCTCAATTCATTATAATAACAATGTTATCAAAAACTGGATTATATCTATCTCTCTTTCCAACCCACTGAAATTTGCTATACGTTAGATAAAACTAAGTTTACATATCAACGTGATAATCTAAATGAATTGGTTAAAAATTAATATTTTATTCGCGACACAGGTAAATGCACAAATCAGTAATTACCATTAAAACCTTTGTATATACAAACTTTAAAAGGCTTTAAGTTACATAAAACGAATAATAGGCTAAGGAATATTTGAGACGAGGAATAAAAACTATTTTCCAGCTTGACCATGAGTTACAGAACAATGTAAAAATTATTGTAGCTAAACTGTACATAACATAAAACTTAAAATTATGTAGATTGTAAAAGTAGTGAATCAAGTTTCAAGATTATCCATCCCATCGTGTTCAGCTTTCGACCAAATATTAGTCAGGTTATATAGTTTCATACAAAATCCAACCAAAAAAAATATCGACTGAGACTTAATAATTATTTTATAAACAACGATTAAAACATACAAAAAAATAACTGGGAAATGCTCTGCAACGATGATACCATCTCGGTCATATCTCTATATCATATCTCTTTTAACCTCTATTAGCATTTAGTTTCGTCGACTAGTTACCACTTTAACTAATATTGTTCTATATTTCTTTTATAAACTTAATTTGACCTTCGAAGCAGCGATTGCGACATTAATATTATTTGCAAGCAGTTAAAAGAGCGCATGATATTATCGTTTTCGTTTTGAAGAGTGGACCTTAAACTACAAAATTGATAATACAATTCATAAATTAGCTTCATATAAAATTTTTGGTAACAAAAGCATATACAATTTTACACCCTATACGAGAATCAAAGCATAAGAATAAAAATCCTCAACAAATTGTTCGTGTCCAAACTTAATAGGCACTGTTTCGTCGCCCTTGTCACTGCATAGGAACAAAACAACGCATACATTAAAAATATCCCTCGTTTCCGCTGCCACGCTATCGGCCGGTGCCAGTATATCTTCCTAGTGTGCACGGCAACCCTGCTAGGTGACGTACAAGTACAGTCCGACACAGAGCAGCGCGGCCAGCACGGCGGCGAGGCCGTACAGCGCGAGGCGGTCCTGCAGCGCGCGGCGCAGCATGCCGCTCAGCAGGCGCGAGCCGCGGCCCAGCGTGGCGTCCGTCTCGCGGAGCTGCCGACAAACACATCATATAACGCATACACATGAAAAAAGATACTAATATTTTAACAAATATCATTAAATAAATCGGAAAAACCTGTAAAATAGCAAACAAAAAAAAACCGTTTAAACTATGGAAATAAAAACACAGTATTAAAATAAAATCATACATACATACAATCACGCCATTATTTCCTATTGGGGTAGGCAGAGACTATCGATCGCCACTGTGTTCAATCCTGGCAAACTTCTCTAGCTTCGTTTATAATAATTATAAACGAAACTAGAGAAGTATAATATATTATATTATAATAAATCGTTTATTTTCAGATAAAAACATCCATAGGGTTAGTAAGAGGTACAAATAAAACTTACAACTATATTTGTTAGTATTTGACTTACAGCTAAGCTTATACCTACTACTTAATACTATATTTACAAAGTTTATTTACAAGAAGATTGGTCCATTGCTTCAGGAACCGGCCGTCGATCCTGTCAGCTATGACATTGAGGATGGTGTTGGGTGACGCGCGGAGGCGGTGGAGCGTGGAGGCGCACAACTGCATGGAAGCCATCCACCCCCATCTCGGCAAACATGCCTGACACGCTGCACCACCGCGCCGCGCCCAGCACCATCCTCAACGCATCATTGTACTGAACGCGGAGAGCATTTAGCGACTTCTGAGTATAGATGGTCCAGAGACTACAGGTGTACAGCGATGTACAGTAAGATTGAAAGAGTTGCACTTTAACTGGCACTGTACACCTTCTGAACCTTCTTGCAATCAAGTTAGCTCTAGTCGCCAATGCTCTCCGTTCCCTATCTATGTCAGCGTCGTCCTTCAGATCATCCGTGACCATGTGCCCAAGGTATCTGAAGGATTTCACTGTTCTCAGGACACCTCCATCTAGGTATGCTGGTGGTACGTTTAAAGGAACTCGCTTTCCAGACTTAAAAATCATTATTTCACTTTTCTTTAGATTGTATTTCAGACCATGATCGTTAGCATAGTGCTCACATATCTTCAATAGCTGCCGTAAGCCCCCAATTGATGGGCTCAGCAGCACCATGTCGTCAGCATAACTAATATTATTTACACACACATTGTCAACATAACAACCAACATGTGTGCTGCTAAGCTCGTCAATTAGAGCATTTATATACAAGTTAAAAAGCTTTGGGGAAGCTACCCCCCCCTGACGTACCCCGCATTCCAATAAGTATGGATCTGAAAGAGTATCAGCCCATTTCACAAAGTTGGTCTGATTTTTATACCAATGTTTCAGCAAGTTGATCACCTCAACTGGTACCTTAATATCATAAAGTTTTTGCCACAGCTTATCATAACAAGTTAAATCAAATGCTTTTGATAAATCTAAAAAGCAGCTATATACTGGCGTCCCTCTGTCAACATAATACCCGACCGTATGCTTTAGGCTTAGAATCGCACTCTCCGTAGAGAGCGCTTGGCGGAAACCAAACTGCGCGTCCGAGAGCTGTAGGTATTTATGAAGCTTCGCGTCGTGTTTACATCCATCAATCTTTTCATACATGCTCTTTTATTCTTCACATTCTATTTGGTTCAAATCTGTCCTCCGTGATCGTCCTCTACTAACATCACCTTCCACATTTGCTATATATATCTCTTTCACCAATTTACTGTCATCCATCCCTATGTGCCCATTTTAACATAAATAAAACAAAAATAAAATAATCATTTATTTCAAAGTAAAAGATAAATCTTCGCTTTTTTGAACGTCAAACTGCAACTTAATGCTAAGTTTACTTCGAATTCGGAAGGTGTTTTGTTGAGAGAAGAACCCGTAAGAAAGTCTTCAACACACATTTTTTTTTACGTCCATTACAATTTTGGTGTTAGCCCGGAAACAACCTAGACAGAGCCCTGATGACATCAAGCCATTTTATCTATACTTATAATAAATCTGTAGAGAGGTCAATTCTGTACATGAAATATATTTTCAAAATAACTATCAGGGGGTGATTAGTGATCGATACTGATGCCAAAAATGCATTCAGTAAAATTTTTGTCTGTCTGTCTGTCTGTCTGTCTTTCTGTCTGTCTGTCTGTCTGTCTGTCTGTCTGTCTGTCTGTCGGTTTGTATGTTCCTTATGGAAACAAAAACTACTCGACGAATTTTAACGAAACTTGGTACAATTATTCTTCATACTCCTGGACAGGTTTTTGTATACTTTCCAGCAGAGTAGTAAAGGGGAATTTTGGGAAATTTTGGGAAAACGGGAGAAGTTACTCCATTTTTTAAGTTTCCGTCGCGTGTGCAGCCTTAATGGTTAAACTTACATAGAAATCATGTATGACGGAAATATTCTTCATCAAATTATCTAAAAAAAAATCCTCAACAGTTTATGTCTATCTTTTACGGTTGACTCACAATAACACGTGTAATTCCTGATAGCTTAGCAGTTCGGAACATTATGATTATATTTGTTTACTCTTACGTTTGTAAACCTCTCACTCATCTCTAATTTAAAAAAGGTAACATTATTACCTATTCAATAAAAAAAGAATCATAGAAATCGATAGAGAAACACCGAAATTATACAGAAAATAAGCCATCGCGCCCGTGACCAAAACCAAATCTTTACTAATTTACATATAACATACTAGATGGCGCCAGTAGTTGCATCCTACATCACGTAATGATTTATTTTGTAGATTGTTATAAATACTTCATAGCGTTTTATTCCAAAATTTGCTATTAAACGGAAATACTGAACCGTTCATTAAAGCGCATTCAAAATCACCAAACTACACTGTTTAAGGAGTGCTATTAATTTAATAAATTGAAAACATTGCGCTGAATTTCACAATGCTTGAGCAGTGACTGAAGAAAGAAACCTCAGATATTTAAAAAAACAACGCTACCCGTGCGAAGCTGGGACGATCCACTAGTCATTAATATAATCATTAACATTGAAATAGGCTTTCGCACTAAGATTTCTTTTACTATTACTGGAACTACTGCTTTGAATTTGGTCTCTGATAAATTTAAATGTACTAAGGTATTTTATTATACATTTTCACGCATAACCCCATGAAAGATGTATTTACTTTTGGCAATCTGTATTTTGGTATTGAATTTTTTAAGTTGTCTCTCAGACTTCGAATATGACTGTCACCATTTTTTACAAAAGAGGCCTGATTTTTTATAACATACTTACATAATATTTTCATAAATATATTGACATGGCAGAGTTATTTTATCTCTTATTGCTCTCTTTTGGATTAATAAATATGGGACTAACATCATTTGCTCTGCCCCAGAGTAAAATACCGTAAGCCATTACCCTATGAAAATAGCTGTAATAAACTAATCGAGCTGTCTGTACATCTGTCAAATGTCTTATTTTCCTGTGGGCATATGCAGCACTACTTAGCCTTCCAGCTAGTTAGCTAATGTGGGGTCCCCATTGGAGCTTGGAGTCACGAGTTATCCCTAAGAAAACTGTTTCATCCGAATATACTATCTTTTCATTATTTAAAATAATTTCGTTATCAACGCTCTTAACATTGGGTAATACAAATTTAATGCATTTAGTTTTTTTGCAATTCAGTACAAGATTATTGGAAGCAAACCATGATTGAATCTATGAAACCGTGTAATTCACCTCTTCAATGTTCTGATTATTTCTTTTAACGTCAAATACTAAGGAAGTCTCACCAGCAAATAACACTATCTCGGACATTTTCTCGACCATGAACGGCAAATCATTAATATAAACCAAAAATAAAAATGGGCCCAAAATAGAACCCAACGGAACACCCAATTTTTTTTGGATGAGACAATTTGTTAGAAGCGAAATGCAAAAGCATTATATTGAACAATAGTTTTTCAAATATTTTTCTTAAAACTTACAGAATATATATAAGAACTTTGACTATGAACACTATAGACAGAGCGATGTTACGTCATCCATTTTAAAAAGAAAAGCCCTTATTTACGTTCTTATATGTTAAAAAGAGACACAAATCTTTATTGGCATCTCTATCGCGTAACCCGTTTTGTTGATGTCACACTTTTAAATTGTGACAAACAAAGCGTCGACTTGTGAGCGATTTTGGTTTTCTTTTGATTTTGAGAAAGATTTTATTCATTTGTATATTGTTATTGTGACAAAAGAGACTCCATCAGTTAAGTTATTATTTAGTGAGGTATGGTTGGGTGTAGCGTGCTTGTCTGCGGAAGCCACAGCGAAAAACACATCGAAGGATTGACTTTCCACAAGTGAGTGAGTTTTTTAATGTTTTTCTACAGATAGATACATAATAAATACATTGCGCGATCAGAAAATAAGTGATTCAAATGTTAATTACATTGAACTAGATTACTAGCATTTTCTTTAGTTATTTTGAGCAATTTTTTTATAGTATAACCTAAAAATATGCAGTATCTCAGTGTTGCCATAATTCACGTTTTCATCCTACCCTGTCGTTAGGGTAAAATTTTCAAATTAGTAAACTGATGTTAATGAGTGAGTATATTATGAATTTCGTCGCGCTATAGCGACGCTGAATGATTTCCAATTGTTATCTACGGAATTAGTAAGTAATAAATTTGTTATATTTATTTAATTTCTTCGTATTCATTACAGTTTTCTGAAAGACCCGAATCTACGAGGAAAATGGATTGCGGCCACTGGAAGATGCAATTGGAAATCAACCAAAGTTTTGAGGCATACTATAAAATTGAAAGGCACCTCGTTTTTGTCCACAGACTAAGCTTTGGCTCAAATGGTCGCAGTTGTTTTAAAAAAGAATTTAGGAAAATAATATTTCCGACATTAAACGACCATATCAGAGCCACCTTCGAAAACCACCTTGTGCTATTAATAAAGGCTATAGCTTTAAAATACTTAGATGTACGAATACATCATCTTATGAAAAACGTGACTGAAATAGACGAAAGAATTCGAAATTTTCGCACGAAACTGATTTTGTTTAAAGGTCAATAGTAAATAATGCATTAAAACTCATGTATAAAATAGCGCTGTCTTTTATTTTTCAAAATACAAACATAGACCCCACTATACCCATGACCCGTATGATATTTACATAACTTGCACTTATGGAACAGCTGATTTTTTTTGTCCAGTAACAAGGTTAGTCCCGTACAAAAATTTATTCGTAATCATGGGAAGATTCATCCCTGAAAGTTAGTACAATGCTTCAGATTTCACGGTGTATTAAACATCAGTATAAATGGTAAAATTAAACAAAAAAGATTGTATAATACTAGGAGCAAGTATGTATAATTATATGATTGCAGGAAATTATATAGTAAACAGTAAACCTTTCATTAAACAATAAATTGACGTAATCAATTTTAAATTAAAAAGTAGCTTTTAGAATGGTGATTATAGTATTTTGGGGTAATTGTTTTCTAGTGATCGCAACATTACAGGGAAACGTATTGCTATCTAAAAGAGGTACGCTCCCGTTGTATTATGACTCTGTCTATAGTGTTCATAGTCAAAGGTCTATAACCATCAGGACTAATTTCAACTCCTCCGGATTTAAAAAGAGGTACAATTTTAATATGCTTCTTGAGATTTGGAAATATTTTATTTCTTATACATTCATTCAATATATCTGCTAAATATGTAGCCAAAGTTACAATAAAACTATGGCAAAATTTCACTGACATACCTTTTAGAAATTTCCAATTTAAATGATTTAAAACATTTTTCGATATCTGCAGGGCTGACATCATTAAAACAAAACAAAGTTTCGCAACTATGAACATTTTGTTGTAACAAGTGTTGAGCTTTTGTAACAGATGTGTTTAAATTTTCAGTTGTTTTTGATGATATGTCAGTAATAAATTTAAAAAAAAAAGCGATTTCCTCATTAGAAGTAGTCAGACCTTAACCAGATCGAACACAGAACTCCTAATCACATGGTTCACCTCGGCTTGTTTGGGTGTTGATAATATTCCACACTGTTTTAACTTTATTATCGAATGTTCGGATACGTCTGGCTTTAGCCTCTTTACATACTTTATTAAATATTTTTGAGTATTTTTTTACATATTCCCTAAATTCATTACTATTCCCATTCCTGTTCTATCTTTTTTACAATATCATATTTCACACCGCACCTTTCACAAATGACGCTGTTTCTCACTCGATCACATAACCTAACATTACAAATGTTTCTAAGGGAACTCATTTCTACCGCATTAACTTTACTCTCATGCTTCCTCTACCACACTCAACATTCGCTGCCATACATAAGCGTAGGAGCAAGAACAGCATCATGCACAGCCATTCGGGCCTTTTTAGACTCTGATTGACTAGTCATTAGACTCATTGCTCCATTTACCGCATTACCCTTTTTAACTCTTCTTTCAATGTTTTAATCACATTTTCCATCCCAAGTAAACAAACTTCCCAGATATAGAAACTCTTTCACTTGTCCCACTTTCTTAACATCAATTTCAATCGCACATTCAAGTGAATACTGTCTTTCAAAAACCATGGTTTTTTTTTCAAATGACGCACATGCAATACTATCCTCTTGCAACTCTTCCCTCGATGATGCAAGTTACACTTGATTTTTAGCGAATAAGAAGCATTTAATGATGAATCCTCTCATTCTCAGTTCATATTCACTTTTACGCAACTCTGTTAAACAATTACAAACTTGTCAGACACCCCAAAAGATCCCGAACCAGTTCATGTTTTCTCGGTGTACTCTTAAACATGCACTGGAAACCTCATAATGCTAGTGCACATATAAGTTGACTCCCCAAACCGAACTTGAACAACATCTTCCACAAATACTTTCTTACCACCCTATCACACGCCTTCTGTATCTCTAAATCTATCTAGGAAGGTGTTCTGACCTTTTGGTTTTGGGCTAAGGATTTTTCAGTGATGCTCCTATAAGATAATATTTGGTCTATATAAACTTTTTCCTAATCTAAACCCTGATTGCACATCTCAAATTTTAACATCACTTTTATTTATTATTCTTTCAATCAATACTTTTGCATACAATTTACCGACAATGCTAAGTACGCTAATTCCGCGGTAGTTTGTAGCCTCCTGATGAGAAGCCTTTCCTTTATGTAAAGGCACAATTACCGCCTTACACCAGTCTCGTGGTACTCGACCAGCACTTTTGGAAAAAGGAAGTACAACCAAAAAGCCACAAACCCTTAACCAGCCCTCAGTATTGCCGAGCGTATTGTCGCTACTCACCCGTGCGGTGGCGCGCGCGATGGTCTCCCGCTGCTGGTGCAGGTCGCGCAGCACCCCCGCCCCCGCCCCCCGCGCCTCCTCCAGCGCCCCCCGCGCCTCCCGCAGCCGCCCCGTGCCCGCGTCTACCCGCGAACCCGGCAACAACGCGCGACGCTGTCCCCCCTCAACGTCCCATTCGTCGGACGCATCCTCGATGTCGACTGCAACATAGCACTTACAACTTAAAGGTTACTTTATTCTGATATATCAACTGTTAGTTAAGCTAAATATACGACAGATTGCGAGCAGAAGAAGTGAAAGCAGAGAAAAAATCCAAGCTTTACGCGTTGAAGCGAAAAGTCGCTCGCAGGGAGCGAGACTCACGATTGACGTATTTCTTACCAATTCAATTTCATGGTATACATTTTAAAACCAAGTTAAGCATTCTATTTATTTGAATTATAAATTGACCACTGTGAGCTAAGAAAACAAAACCACCTTTCGTCTTGTGAGACATTGGTTCAAATCCTGAATCGGGCCTACCAAAATGTGTCTTTTCTAACATAATTTGTTTTTTTATCATAATTTTTAACTTACTCGGCTGAATTATATTTATGTATGTCACTTTCCAAGCAAACATGGGTACTCTGAACACCAGGTGACAATGTCAAGTGATGTTCAGAAGCATTATTACCTCTGCATTGGTATCTCTGCCACCCCTTCAGGGATATACGGCGTCAACGTTTGAGTGTGAATATTATCAACTGTTTTATCACTTAAAGCGATCTCTCCAAACAACCTTATGGATGGCGGTCAGTAAATAAATGAACACTGGTAGTAGTGATTGATGGCTTAATAAAAATAAACTAAACTTAAACTAATTTCTATTATTTTTAAGTCTTAAAAACCTACGTAGACGTACATATTTTTAAATACCTAGTTGGTCCTTAAATACTGTCACAAACAAAATTGGCTATAAAAATGAAAATTAGTCATGATATTCAAAAAAAGATTATTTTAAATAAAAGGTAATTGAATTAGCTTACATTAAACACAAAATTTATTCAAAACGATTGCCACTACTTTTCACAAAAGCCTTGAATCTTGGCGGCTAGTCTTCAATAGCAGCACGGCCCATATGCATGTTGATATTGGTCACTACTTTAGTCAATGATGACTGTACGGCCGGTTTCACATCTGAGAATTCAACGATAAAAGCATCTCAAACCGTAATTAAGTACCAACTTACCAAAATTACGTTTCTGATTTGATGAAATATTGTAACTTAATCAAGTTTTGATTAAATGATCAAAATTCTGCGCTTCAGTCAAAAAACTGACCTAAATGTCGAAATTTGCGTTTCTGAACTCGTTTGACAATACTCAAACAGTCATCATCGCAGATTTGAGTGAGTGACAGTTAAGTTGTCGAAATCGGCTTCTTAAACGGTGCTCCAATTTGTAATTGTGAAATATTAGACGATAAACACATTGTTTTCGACAATATTCTGAAGATGTCTACGGATACATCGTTATCTTCACAAGACGAACTACAGCAGATACCTTAGAGGCAAATATGCGTCGCCGAGGAGTTCCTAGGATCCGGCCAAATTTCTTTGAAACGCTCAGTGAAAACCAATTTAAAGAACGTTTCAGGTTCAGTAAAGAATCGGTGCGCAGCATCTTTAGGAAAGTGCAACGAAGGATCCCACCAGCAAGAACGCAACGGAGTGATTGTTTATCAATCACCATTGCTCCAACTGTTAATAACACTGCGGTTCTATGCAACTTTATGTTCTTCCCAAAATATAAATAACTCTTAACTTAGTCTTTACTTAACCATTGATTAAATACCTTCAAGATCTAATTGTTTAATAATTACATTCTTTATATATATATATTTTTCGCTTTAATCATAAAAATCCTTACAACTAAAATTCACGCTGTTTGTGGCGAAATTGCTGAAAAAATATTCGGCAGATACCGCCAATAACAAAAAAAAATTTGATTGACGTTTGATCACAATAATTGGTTTGGTGCTTTGACTATAAACACTATAGACAGATTCAGAAATAATAACTTAACTAATGGAGTCTCTTTTGTCACAATAACAATATACAAATGAATAAAATCTTTCTCAAAATCAAAAGAAAACCAAAATCGCTCACAAGTCGACGCTTTGTTTGTCACAATTTAAAAGTGTGACATCAACAAAACGGGTTACGCGATAGAGATGACAATAAAGATTTGTGTCTCTTTTTAACATATAAGAACTGAAATAAGGGCTTCACTTTTAAAAAATGGATGACGTAACATCGCTCTGTCTATAGTGTTTATAGTCAAAGGTTTTGTGTATGTACGTTCCGTTGCCCAGTTTTATTGTTTGTTTATTTCTATTTTTTATTTAATTAAATGGTCTCAAAACCTCATAATAAATGTAACTACTAATGAAATGTTATTGAATCAAGTTTGTAGATACAATTTGCTAATTAATATAAAATATAATTAACGAAATATAACTTCATTGGTATTACCGGTTTTTGTAGGTAAATTGAAACGTTCATAGATTTTGATTAGAATCTTAACTAAATGCTTTGTTGATCACATTATAGCAGCGAGCAGTGTTTGTTCTGTGAAACACCATAAACTTAAGTACTTACTTAGAGTTTGATAAAAACTCAACTGATTAGAGCTAGAATGCTCAGATGTGAAACCGGCTGATAGCCTGCTCAAATTTTTGTGAGGTTTAGAACAGACCTTCTTCTCCAATTCCTGCTAAATTTTGTAATGCAGTAGATGGAGACCAGGGTTAGATGAGGGCCAATCTTCTGGGGCTCAAACCACTCCTGAGTGGTTTTGGCCTTATGAGCAGGTGCAGAGTACTGTTGAAACACAAATAGCCGTCCTCCAAATCCGGGGCAGATCTTTTACTATGCGATCTAAAACCGTGTCTCCGTACACTTTTGCACTAGTTTTGACACCTTTTTCACAAAAATGTACTTCAGTAGGGCCATAGTAGAACACTCGCAACTAAATCATGTTTGATGATGGATGATGACCGTGCTGTACGCGAGGAATGGCATTTCCAGCGGCCGCAGAGCTGGTAGCGTACACCCTGACGACGGGGTTCGAACCCCGCCAGTGTCGAAATTTTTCTTTCCTTTAATAACATCTTTTATTTATGAGTAATAATCCCCACATGAGGAATTCATGTCAAAAAACATTAAATTACGCTTAAACAATACTTTGAATTTTTGGCTCTCATAGCTATCAGACTCGCTTTCAGAATATGTCCACATTTTTTTCGGTAAGCTCGTAGTCCCAGGTCTTCATCGAGTACTTTTTTTACGGTACTTCTGGTTAAACCCATCTTCAAAGACATCAATTTCTACTTGCGGTCGGGATTTCTTGCCGCACGCGCCTTGATTGCTTTGATCACCGGAGTCCTAACGGAACGAAGTCTGCCAGTTCTTTTCTCGTCATCGACACTAGAGGTTTCATTGTACCTCTTGATGGTACGGTATACGAACCTCATCGTGATTTTTAATTTTTGAAGCAAGTTGGAAATCGTTGAAATGATTGATTTTGAAAAAAACAGAATGCGTGATTGCGATTGATGGTAAGGATGTGGAACAGGTGAAGGAGTTTGTATATCTGGGAAGTTTGTTTACAAGGGATGGAAAATGTGATGAAGACATTGAAAGAAGAGTGAAAAAGGGTAATGCGGTAAATGGAGCAATGAATAGCCTAATGATCAGTCAATCGGTGTCTGAAAAGGCCCGAATGGCTGTGCATGATGCTGTTCTTGTTCCTACGCTTATGTATGGAAGCGAATCTTGGGTGTGGCAGAAGAAGCATGAGAGCAGAGTGAATGCAGTAGAGATGAGGTCCCTCAGAAAAATTTGTAATGTTAGATTGTGTGACCGAGTGAGAAATAGTGTTATTCGTGAAAAGTGTGGTGTGAAAGATGATATTGTAAGAAAGATAGAAAAAGGAATGTTGAGATGGTTTGGGCACATAGAGAGGATGGATGATAGAAAATTGGTAAAAGGGATCTATAGAGCTAGTGTGGATGGTAATGTTAGTAGAGGACGACCACGGAGAACACACTTGGACCAAATTGAGAGTGTGCTCAAAAAGGCTGGCGTACGAAGTATGAAGAATAAAAGAGCATGTATGAAAAGATTAATGGATGTAAACGAAGCTAGAGAGGTTTGTCAGGATCGTGCGAAGTGGCGATCGATAGTCTCTGCCTACCCCAATGGGAATTAATGGCGTGAGTATATGTATGTATGTATGTATATTGGAAATCGTCTTTGGTGGACGGCCGCAACGATGCAATGCAATTACTGTTACTCAATTCTCTTTGAGAGTCTACTCCATCGTAGAAAAATAATGAATGTAATTGTGATTTAGCAGATTAGTATTAAAAAAATAATTGAGAATCGAACACCAATTCATATTTTTGAATAGGTGTTCTATTTTTAAAATAAATGGCCAGTGACAGTATTTTGGAACCGACTAGGTATATATGTTACAGTCATAGTGATTCAATAGATATTATAATATGATATAACATAATGACTGGTCATTATATATAAATAGAAGCCAAATTCAATAGACAAAGTAATAAATTAATCACTTTTCTGGACAGTATTCATAATAGCGTGTCAAAGTTAGCCAAAGTAATAGTACAGTCTAGCCGACGATGAAAAGAAAAACTTTTCTATGATAAATAGTCTTATTGCAAGAAAGCCCCCTGCAGGTGAAGAAAAGTTAGGTCACATTTAGCTAGGTTAGGGTATGTATAAAACGAGCGAGCGAAACGCAGCGGAGCGAGCACCTTAAATGCATGATCTGTATTTTAAATATATGGAAAATGATTTTATTAAAATAATATCATTCTTATTCAACATTTTCAACTCAACAGACAATATATCCTAGTAACAATATTATTAATTAATACAATATGATCATAGAATGTTATGAAGGAAAAAATCTTGAATAAAATAATAATTTAAAAAAAATATTAAATAATAAAATTATGATCACTTACTGTTATGACCTCCGTTGGTAGTATTAAAATGTATTAATAAATAAAGTATGACGAATAAAATTATCCAAGTCTTCGAATATATTATATAAAATAGCTAGTTAATGTGATTATTTTTTTGTCATTTATCACTTAATCAAAATTGAGTAGACATTATACATAATGGCTAGACAATATATATAATATCCAGATTTATTACTTTGGCTGTAACATATACACTAAGTCATGTACGCATGTAGCTGAATTTGTCAGCTTAGAATAACACTAAATAATTTCTTCTTGTATCTTCTATCGTATTTATATTATAATATATTATTGTATATTGTATTTATATCGGGTCTTGTTGGGCATTGTGGTTTGAGGCCCATCCCCAACAATTCTTCATTATTTCTATCTTTTCCCACGGAAACTTCTAGAGGTGGATGAGGAATTGTTGATATAAACAGTTCTGGCTACCTCGTTTTGAGATATTCAGTACTTGAATTTATGTATGTAACTAAATAAATAAAAAAATCTAATAATCATCTATTTCAAAGTGTAAAGATAAATCTTTATTTTTTGAACGTGTTAATACTAAGTTTACTTCGGCTTGGGAAGGTGTTTTGTTGAGAGAAGAGCCCGTAAGAAACGCATCAAACACTTTTTTTTCACGTTCATTACTATTTTGGTGTTAGCCCGGAAACATCCTGCAACGAGCCCCGATGACACCAAGGCATTTTTTTATTAATGTAATCGTTAATGTTATAATGTTATTATTATAAGCGACATGATAGTCCAGTGGGTAGAACACCCGCCCGAAAAACAGAAGGGCGTGAGTTCCAATCCTGGGACGGGCCTACACCAATTTGTCTTTTCTAAAGTCATATGTGTGGTTAATTTATCATGGTTGCTAACGGTGAGGGAAAACATCGTGAGGAAACCCACATGGCTGAGTTGTACTTAGTCATGTGACAGTGTATTCGTACAAAACGGCGATAGGCCTGCCCCCTATCACGTGAGTACACTGTCTAAGCAAAACGTGGGTACCTTCTCTGGAAACTAGATGGCGCTTGCCATGTGAGTTCAGGAGTATTGGTACCTCTGCCAACCCCTTCGGGGATAAACGGCGTGAACGTTTATGTTTATGTTATGTTATGTAATGTTATAATTGGCTTTCGAACTAAGATTTCTTTTAACTACTGCTTGGTGTTTGGTTTCTGATAAATTTAAAATGTCCTCAGTTATTATATTATACATTTTTACACATAACCTCATGAAAGATGAATTTTCTTTTGACAATCTGTATCTGTAAAGTGGGAAATGGCATATACTCACAGTTAGCAGTCGGGCTGACGACAGTTTTATACTCGTGCGTGACGCGGGCCAGCTCGGCGCGGTAGGCGGCCGCGCGCCCCCCCGCCCCCGCCCCGCGGCACTCCAGCTCCAGCTGCTCCAGCTGCAACCGTGGAATGGTGGAATGGAGTCAGCTGCTTGTTAGTGAACCATAGCAGTCATCTGAAGGTCTACTCTTCACGCCGAGAACGATAATTAGCATACGTATCTCTTCTACCCATATTCACATTTATTTCTATCTCTCTCTCGCACGCTACGAATTTTCGGATTTTCTCATTTTGGAATGTATAAAACAATATTATTACTGGCGCTTTCTAGTCGATGAAACCAACGTCAACTACGGAGGTATCTTTGGATTCGTCGAATATCACCATGTATTTTCATATTTCAGAAATGTAAAAATACGAACCTTCGTTTCGTGTGAGCGAAACAGAAATAAATTTATTAAGGATTAGAAGAGATAAGTAGGCCTATTATCGTTCTCGAGTGAAGTATCGACCCTCTGTTTCGAACCGCTGGCGTCGTACGTGCCAAGTTAGAGTTTTTACATATAGTTGGGCGATGTAGAATGAGTCTCATGACCAATTTTTTTTGTGTTTTTTAAACTTTTACACAATTAAGTTGCGAAAGCAGCTAGGAAATTACTAATTTTAAATCTTTCGCTACCTCTTGTTTTTGTATAAATAATTTGGGTAAATCTGTAACATACAATCTTTGAAATATCGTGGCCTTTTAATTACTTACTGTACCTCAATGTTTAAACTTAGTTTACTTATACTAATATTAATAAATTTCTTCGCTTAATTCCGCTAAATAATACCTGCAGTCTTCATGCAACATGCACTGTGCACTGCCCGCCCTTCCACTTACAAGAAATCGAAAAGCAGACAATGCACCACACACACACCCGCAAGCGAAAACCACAGGCAATCTGGAGATTTCAAGTTTCTCTCTCTTTTTTCTTGAGAGAAACTTGAAATCCCTCAAGAAATCTCCAGATATGATAATGATAATTCCGTTGCACTGCTGAATGAACAGCTGGGCTACACCGTTTCCCCACTTTTGACAATTTTTTCCAATAATATAGTCACTCGTCATTGATGTTCTTTGGGTGGGGGAGTGGGGAGCCTGGCCTATAAATATAACCGCAAAATCGTATGACCGGCACTCGGTGGTCAGCTGCCGAACTGTCTACTAACTGCTCGTCAATGACTCGTGTTGAGTCGAAACGCGTCGCATGTTTGTGGTTGCCTGTGGTTTTCGCTTGCGGGTGTGTGTGTGGTGCATTGTCTGCTTTTCGATTTCTTGTAAGAAGAAGGGCGGGCGGTGCACAGTGCATGTTGCATGAAGACTGCAGGTATTATTTAGCGGAATTAAGCGAAGAAATTTATTAATATTAGTATTGCTATGGATTTCCGCAAAGTAACGCCTGATTCAATCCAATATCTTAGTTTACTTACCTATTTTATATTTATGAGTTACAAAAAATACAGTTTCTTTTTGTGTTTCGTAAATTGCCTACACACTATACCATAGCATCCTACTATATGAGAGACTAATATCATTTAGTACCTCATATAAGCAACATTTTATTCTGATCCATTGAGTGATTGAAATTGATAAAATTTAACAAATATCTAAACAATCTCATTATTATTGAAACAACTTTTGATTTTCGGATATTTTAATCGCGTATTATTGATAAGGAATTCTGATAACTCAATTAGTCACACAGTTTATAGGAAACCCACCCAACCTTATAGGTACCTCAATGGTGACTCACACCACCATCCATCTCAGTTAGCTACTGTTGGTAAAACTTTGTTTCAGAGAGCCAAACATCTTTGTGACGAACACCATCTTGCTGGAGAGCTCAGTCATGTGAAACAAGTTCTTCACAACAACAAGCTGAAATTGCCCCGCCAACGTCACCGCTCCTCCGATAAACCACCTACTGTTGAAAGACTCCCTGCAACTCTACCTTTTGTAAAGGGTGTAACAGACAAAATTAGTACTGTGTTACAGCGTGCTTCCATTAAGACCTACTTCAAGCCGCACCAAAAGATAAGTCAGTTTCTAAGACCTATCAAATGTCAGATCCCTTTACAAGATGCAGGCGTTTATAAACTAGACTGTGAGTGTGGTCTTTCATACATCGGCCAAACAAAGCGTAGTGTAGCAACTCGCGTTAGAGAACATATTGCTGATATGAAGAATAGGCGTCCTGGAAGATCTGCTTTGTGTGAACACACCTTCGATAAGCCAAACCACCACATGCGTTTTGACAAACCTACAATTCTAGCAAAAGAGAATCGATTGATACCTAGAATGATACACGAGTCTATTGAAATAAAGAAACATCCCAACTTCAATAGAGATGATGGTTGGCAATTACCACCTGCTTGGAACCCGATCATTAGCACAACCAAGCGAGGGAAGAACACTAGCAAGACTCCAGATAACATTAGCTCTTTTTGTACATAGCAAATATTAAACGCAAATGTAACTTAAAATTTTGTGAAGGTAGTTAGTATTAATAATTTTATAGTACTGTATAATGACAAATAACACCTCAGTCTTCCCGTGACCATGATAACTGAAAAGTTTTCGAAACGTCGGGCTTTAAAAATAATGTAATAATACGCGATTAAAATATCCGAAAATCAAAAGTTGTTTCAATTATAATGTGCAATCGTGAAAATCTTAGAAAATACTAAATCTCATTATTATATTATTAATTGTGCGGCAAACCAAAACGGCTGCTACCTTATCCCAACCTAATTCTTGCCAGAAGCAATTATAGAAGGTAATATAGGTCAGCAATTCGGTATGCAAAGTTTTTTTTTGTTGTTGTCCTATGGCACCCCACTGGTGCACAGGGCCTGCACAAGCTCCCGCCACGCCTTCCTGTCTGCTGCGACTTCCCTGGCCGCACTCCAACTCAGTCCCGCCGCTCGCAGCTCGCTCTCCACGCTCCGGCGCCAAGTGTGTACGGGACGGCCGCGGGCTCGCTTGCCGTCCGGTGGTTTCCACTCGAATGCGATGCTGGCGTTTGTGGTCCCTCTTCGAAATGTGTGCCCCATCCACCTCCATTTTCTCAGTGCGATGTCAGTCACAACTGGAGTCTGCCGGCATTGGTTCCACAGGTCCACGTTCCGGATTGTCATTGGCCAGTAAATGCGGAGGATTGACCTCAGGGACTTGTTGACGAAGACTTGGAGCTTATTCGTTAGCCCCTTTGTCACTCTCCACGTTTCACAGCCAAAGAGCAGAACGGATTTCACCACGGATTCGAAGAGGGAGATCTTTACTCGACGGGAAAGGACATTTGACTCCCAGACAGGTCTCAGTTGGGCAAAGGCCGCGTTTGCCTTCCGTATCCTGCTTTCAACATCCTCGTCTGCACCTCCTTGACACGTAATAACACTACCGAGGTAAACAAACTTACGAGCGGATTCTAGTGGGGTACCTTGAAGCTTCAATGGTTCTGTCGTTGAAGGATTTATCCGCATGTCGACGGTTTTGCGTTTATTAATTCGCAGGCCCATGACTTCTGCTTGCTTTCTAAGGCTCTCAAGTTTAGCTTCTAAATGGGCTAGAGTTGGCGAGATTAACACAATGTCGTCCGCGTAGTCCAAGTCTTCTAAGACAGAAGCGCCCCACTTCACACCTCGAGGTGTTTGGGTGACCGCTCTCATGACGTCGTCCAACAGAATAATGAAGAGAAGCGGCGATAAGAGGCATCCTTGCTTGACGCCCGCAGAGATGCATATTGGTGCTCCCAGCTCCTTTTCGTGGATCACCCGGCATGTGCTACCTTCGTACAGGGCGCGGATTATCTCAATAATACACTGCGGGATGCCCCTGCGACTAAGGCTGGACCACAACGCGCCCCAGTTCACGGTGTCGAAGGCTTTTTCGAAATCGACGAATGCCAGCAGTAGTTCCGACTGCCATTCGACACACTGCTCGATCAGTATGCGCAAGGTGTTAGTGTGGTCTGTGCAGGAGCGTCCGGAGCGGAAACCGGCTTGTTCTTCCCTCAGCGTCTCAGCTACTGCTGGTGCGATGCGGTTGAGCAGAATCTTCGCTAAAACTTTTGCGGCGGAAGGTAGTAGTGTAATGCCGCGCCAGTTATCACATCGCGTTAAATCACCCTTCTTAGGAACTTTCACCAGAAGGCCTTGTTTCCATTCATCGGGAACTTGTCTAGTCTCCCAAATGCGGGTAAGAAGGGGATACAGCAGTGAAGCAGATGTAGCAGCATCGGCTCTCAGCATATCCACGTGGACATTGTCGACTCCTGGCGCTTTCCCTGGTTTCAGAGACTTCACTGCTAATAAAGTTTCATCAAATGAGGGAGGTGCTGTCGCAATGTCTAATACAGTGACTGGTGAGCTAGTGCTGGTTTCATGAGAGTCTGGCGTCTGGGTTTGCTTTAGCAGGCTCGTGAAGTGTTCAGTCCATCTTTGCAACTGTTCGTCTGAGGTACATAGGAGGCTACCGTCACTACCTTTAAGCGGTTTTTTAGTCATACGTGCTTTGCGCCCGCTAAGTCGGCGCGTGATGTCATACAACTGGCGCATGTCTTTGCGGCGGGCCGCGGTGTTCGCACGTTCCGCTAGTTCGTCGGCGGCTCTGCGTTGGTCACGTCTCGACATTCTTCTGATGTTTTTGCGAAGGACATTGTAGCGCTCCTGGAGACTAGTAGTTTGTGGCTCAGTGCTTGACAATAATTGCAGCTTGATCCCTTGCCTTTCTTCGATTTGCTGCCACAGCTCAGAGGACATCCAGTCTTCCCTCCTCGGGGAAATATATCCGAGTGCTTCTTCACCGGCTTTTGTGAAGGCAGTGCGAACGCGGACCCAAGTTTCCTCAATTTGCTCATCTTCTAATTCCTCTAAAAGTTCGAACTGATTCCTGAGAGACAAACAGAATTCTTCCCGTCCTTCTGGTGTCCGTAGTTTCCGGACTTCAAAACTTCTAGAGATCTTCTCAAAGTTACGGCGGGGGGAGGAAAGCTTGAGCCTTACCTCAGCAACAACCAGGTGGTGATCGCTGTCTACGTCGGCACCACGTCGGTTACGAACATCCAACAGGGAGGATCTCCATGTGCGGCTGATCGCAACATGATCAATCTGGTTGCGAGTTACACCATCAGGGGAAATCCATGTTGTTTTATGGCACTCTTTGTGTTTAAACAGTGTTCCTCCTATAACAAGGTTTCTTGCGGAACACAGGTCACCGAAAAGTTTTCCGTTCTCGTTTATGTTTCCGATGGCGCCGTGAGTACCCATATAGTGTTCTCTTCCTTCATTGTCATTGCCTAGCTTTGCGTTAAAGTCACCTATCAAGAAAACGATGTCCTGCTTTCGGATCTTCCTCAGTGTAGCCTCGAGCTGCTCATAAAAAGCTGCTTTCACATCATCAGTGGCTGAGTTTGTCGGAGCGTAACACTGGATTACGCTTATCTTGCGTGCTCGTGAGTCAAACCGGGCTGTTATGATTCGCTCCGACACAGGTGACCAGGTTAACAGACTTTTTTTGGCACATCGACTAAGAAGCAGGCCAACTCCATATTCTCTACTTGCGTCCACATCCTCTTTGCCACTATACAGAAGTGTGTAGCCCAAGTCAGCAACTTCCTCACCAAAACCATTCCATCTTGTTTCGCTCAATCCAAGGATGTGGATGTTATATTCACTCATGACTTTGGCTATCTGTGGTAGCCTTTCGGGTCGAGTCATGGTTCTGACATTCCAGCACCCAATCCGTGTCCGTTGTTTAAAGCCAAAGGTCGTCGGTAAAGGGATTCGGGTATTCTTATTTACAGGTTTCTTAATCAATAGATTTAAGAGTGTGCAGGGGATTAGCCCACAGCACTCCGATCACGACGATGGGGCTGCCATCTTTGCGTTCGTGCCCGCAGAGCCAGGCTTTTAGGGGGAGCCCCAAGGCTACTGGAAGCCTGCTAGTAAGATCGGTTATTTATGGGCGCCGATAGCTCGCCCCTCGCGCTACGCACTCAGCTGTCATGATCCCGGGGGTTGGAACCAAATAGTGCGCCCCGTTTATCTAAACCATGACATTGCCCGGAGAGGACGACTAGGACGTGTACGTAGGCTAGTTGGTGTGCGTTTCCGGATTCTAACCGCACTCATAGATCCACGCATTTCGGCATTATTCAGCATTTTATAGGTCTACATCAACTAGTTCTAATGTAGCCCACCGAAGCCAATCTGTCACCAACCTCCCCCCCGTTTTATATATAATACCGTGGTATTTATTAAATATTTCGAATAAAAATATTTAATAAATACCAAAGTTTTTTTTTGGTATTTATTAAATATTTTTATTCGATAGCAAACACGAAAATAAAAAACTAATTTGAACATTTTTCATTTAAAATGAGTAATTGCAAAGTTATGATTTTTTAAAGATTGTTCAACTTTTGTACTTAATGACGTCATCGATCGAAAATATCACGTAGCGACATGCAAATAAAGCGAAATGTTTAGTAAAAATGTTGCTAATTACAAAATATTTCCCGAATTTGTGATCCCAAATGAAGTTATTACGATATTATACTAAACAAACCTATGATTTTCGATGTTTTATTAATAAACTGCAAGAACGAATGTCTTTGACATAACGCTGAAGGTCAAATACTGTTACAGTTTTTTGCTAAAATAACGGTCATCTTAGCACTGTTTGATTTAATTTCAAGAAAATATGTTTTAAAAACATAATATCTCGAAATGGTTTCGTAATCAGCAACACTTTTGTAAAACTTTGCATACCGAATTGCCTCTGATAAAATTTGAGGATCTGATGTTATTCTTTCAGATATTGGATACTCCCGTGCTGTACTGGAGAATGTGAGCAACCGTTTTGTCTGCTTCTGTGTACGCCCCGTACAGGTACAGAGAACTAACTATGATGCAAATGGATAGATATGCTTATTGGTACGTACTGTAATGACACCCATTATTGTGCGCAAATTTCATCTGATAAGGCATGATTAGGATGTTCTGGCCAGAATTATCTGCAACATTTTTGGACCACCCACAGAGCGTGACCCAATTAGTAGCAGAGGAATTAAACATATTTCAGATTGGAGGGATAAAACCCCTCCTTGGGGTGGGGACAGCAGGGAGTTAACTTACCAATTCATTAGCTTCTTCAAATCCATTTTGTATCTCCCCACACAGTTGTTCTCTATCATCTGAAAATATCTCAATTGTGGTATTTTGTAAGACTTTCGAGCACATTACAATTAAAAGAACTATTGATTTTCGGAATTTCCCTAAAGGGGTTGGCAGAGGCCTATCACAGTTTTGTATGAATACACTGTCACGTGGCTAAGTACAACTCCGCCATGTGGGATACCTCACAGTGTTTTCCCTCACCATTAAAAAACCATGATAAATTAAACACATACATTGATTTAGTAAAGATGAATTGGTGTAGGCCCAACCCGGGAGTTGAACTCACGCTAGTGTATTATCTTGAATAATAATAATAATTACTATTGTTCACTACTACACCACTGTTCAAGTTTGAAGGTATTTAACATAGCTTAGTAAACACTAATTCATGTGGCATATAAGGGGGTTCAGAATGTGCACTGTTGAAATGAAAAACAGCAGTGCAAACACGTCTACTCATAACTACATATCATTCAGTTGTTTATCTACAAGGTGACTTAGGGTATGTGATGTGGGTGGACACCCATCACCAATCATCCTTTATTTTTATTATTTTCCCCTTACACTTCCAAAAGTGACTAAGGAATTTTGATGCCTGAAAATTGGACTACTCATTTTTAAGATATATATATACTTACTTACTTATACTCACGCCCATTATTCCCATTGGGGTAGGCAGAGACTATCGATCGCCACTTAGTACGATCTTGACAAACCTCTCTTGCTTCCCTTACATTCATTATCCTTCTCATACATGCTCTTTTATTCTTCTCACTTCGGACCCCCGCCTTTATAAGAACGTTTTCTATCTTATATAAAAAAATACATATAGCTATGCATAGCTACAAGAATAAAATTGATTAATGCTATTCTATGCGAACACTACTCAGCGAAATTGACCTTTTAAGTAATAATATTTTCCTTCGATCATGTATTTTCTAAGACTACTCAAGATTTTTTCAATTGAATAGAATTAATATTAACTTAATCCTGGGACATCACGAAGGTACTCATCATGACATGATGCATAATATATAATATAGATTATGAAAAAGTTTGTTTACCATCGATTCCAGTTTTCAATCGCCCAATTTTAGCTGTTATTTCGGCAGTGAGAACAGAATACTGCTGCTCGTATGTATGTATTAATGTAGTCATAACTATGAAAAATGTGTTAACAGTGTTTTAATGTCATTAATTACAGTAATTTAACTTTAACTTTGTTTTTTATGATTTTATTTCATTTCATGATAATGATAAGAATACGATACGACAATATTATTTGGCAGCAATTATTCGCCAAAATGGCAATCTTCGAATTTTCGCTCGACATCACTGCCAGTACTGTACGTCATATCCGTCATATATTGATCGAGCCTAACGATAACGATATGAAAATCTTTGCCCGGTTTTTAAATGTCGACTAAAAAGGAACCTAAACAAAAAAGGCACAAATACATATAGTATAGTCCATTGATCTGCATACTAATGGATAAGAAGTAAACGTACTATATAAATTACATACATACATACATATACTCACGGCTATAAATCCCTTAACGGGGTAGCCAGAGCTTTGGAATGATATAAATTAAGTTCTGTATAACCTATAATTATAATGAGCGAGCGAATTATTATAGCTTTCTCTTTTTCTAAATGCAGACAAACATGAGAAAATAAGAGCAAAATATACCGATACCAGAATGTCAGTGTCATACATTAATCATTTTATGTTTGTCAGTCGTCAAATGCGTGCAGTATTCACTATTTTGTGTCGCCGCATTTGAACCATTGATATAATATAAAATATAATATATATAAAAAACAGATGGGTTATAAGCTCGCCCGAAGTGAAAACTTAAATACATTCTAATTAAAAAAACGTCTTGTAGTAGTCTGTGTCGAGCGTATTCAGGAGTGTGACGTGATCTAAGCTCTGAAGTCCATGACAAAATAAAAATAAAATTCAATCGTGTGTGTTTCAGAAGTGTATCAATAAATGACACTAAATTTAACAAAATAGAGTAGAAAACTCTTTATTGCACATCCTAAAAACATAATATTTACAAACAACAAAAATCACAATTAAGTACAAAGGGCGGTCTTATCACTAATAGCGATCTCTTCCAGACAATCTTTGGAAGGTAAGGACTAGAAAACACAGTCGTGTTAGATAGATGTACATTGTGATTGTGATACAGATTATCTTAAATCTATTAAACTACAAATTGTTAAATAAAGAACAACGAATTGTCTGTACGGCGTTTAATGCAGGACTGATAATAATACAATATAATAACTACAAAATGTATATAAAATATAAAAAAATAGTCACAGGTTGAAAAATGAAGATTTACACAAGTTATTGTTAATATTTTATTAACATAAAAACATATTTACATTAAAAATTTGAAATACTAAAATAAAATACATACAGATATACATACATATACCCACGCCATTATTTCCCATTGGGGTAGGCAGAGACTATTGATCGCCACTTTGTACGATCCTGGCAAACCTCTCTAGCTTCGGTTACATCCATCAATCTTTTCATACATGCTCTTATATTGTTCATACTTCGGACGCCGGTGTCATCCGTGGTCGTCGTCTACTCACATTACCTTCCTCATTGGCTTTATAGGTCTCTTTCACCAATTTACTGTCACCCATCCTCTCATCTCAAACCATCTCAATATTCGTTTTTCTATCTTTTTTACAAAATCATCTTTCACGCCACACCTTTCACGAATCACGTCATCTCTCACACGATCACATAACCTTACATTAAAACTTTTCTGAGGGACCTCATCTCTACTGCATTCACTCTGCTCTCATGCTTCTTCTGCCACACCCAACATTCACTGCCATACATATATATAAGCGTAGGGACCAGAACAGTATCATGCACTGCCATTCGGGCCTTTACTTTACATTACATACAGACGTTTTATTAATATATTTAATATATATAATTTAATCTGCAACCGTATTCTCGTCATATTGAGAGATATGGCTAGGCGCACCTCAGCAGGAAGTGCGTTCCACAATCGGACAGCCTGCACAATGAAGGATGAGACTTAGAAATTTGTATAATGTGACGGAGTACTTAAAGGAAGATTGTGAAAAGAGCGCAGATTAAGTTCGTGACAAGAATGTAGACATTGGAAACGCTCTTTTAAATAAGAATACCTACAAGGAATCTCGTACCGTTGGAACAATATCCCTCCGCCCATCAGGGGAATTACATACACATACCAGTAAATTTAAATTTAGAAAACTACTAAAGTCCCATTTACTTCAAATACAAAAGTTAAATATACCGAAATGCTTTGCACAATCAGTTGTCAACTTTCAGTGAAAGAGGGTATAAATTAGTGAACTTCTTTTTCAAATTTGTTTATATTTATTAATTATATTGTATGTTTTAATTATAATCTGATTTTTAGGGTTCCGTAGCCAAATGGCAAAAACGGGACCCTTATAGATTCGTCATGTCTGTCTGTCTGTCCGTCCGTCCGTCCGTCCGTATGTCACAGCCAGTTTATTTCGAAACTATAAGAACTACATTATTGAAAGTTGGTGCGTAGATGTATTCTGTAAACCGCATTAAGATTTTAAAATAAAATCTGAAAAAAAAACCAAAATTTTTAAGGTTCCCCATACATAGAACTGAAACTAATTTTTTTTTTTTTCATCAAACCTATACGTGTGGGGTATCTATCAAAAGGTATTTGAAAATGATGTTGAGGTTTCTTATATCATTTTTTTCAAAACTGAATAGTTTGCGCTAGAGACTTTTCCAAAGTTGTAAAATGTGTGTCCCCCCCCCCCGTAACTTCTAAAATATGGGCATGATAAAACTGAAAAAAATATGTGATGTGTATTACTATACAAACTACTAACGAAAATTGGTTTGAATGAGATCTAGCCAGTAGTTCTATTTTTAAACGTCATAAATCAAATTACTTACCTAATTTATTAAAACACGTCAATCAAACTTACAACGAACTACAAAAACTTGTATATTACTATGTTACCTACCTGCTGCTAGTGCTGCGACGGAACCCTTCATTAGCGAGTCCATCTCGCTCTTGGCCGCTTTTTTTTAAATGTCTCTATTATACTGTATGTTTTAATTGTAACCGGATTTTTAATTGTCTTTTTGTTCTGTTTAGGATTATTTTAACCGTAAGTTTTATATTTGTAAATATTTTTCACGTCGATGGCAGATGCTCAATTACTATTTTTTGTTAAAAGTTTGTGTTTTAGGCTATACCTGAAAATCAGTGTTTTTGCTATACAGCATTTACAAACGCTGAGTTATGGCCTAGTTTGTGTTACCATAGCACACATACCTTGCACATATCTACTTTGTTTGTTACTTTTTAATTATTTTTTTTTGAAAATGTTTACCCTGTTTTTATATTTTTTGTAATGTATGTACCTATGTGACTGTTATGATAACATGAATAAAGATTTTATCTATCTATCTACCACATGTCAGAATGCAAATATATTAAGATATTTCAATAATTTTTCAAACAATCTAATTACAGACGCAAAGAATCCATATTGTGATGAAAAGAAAAAGACACAAAGAAAATATTTGAAGGGAAATTATAACTATCTCTTTTATTTGCATTCTCTTTCGCTTCTTTTGTTTCAATCATTACTAACACTTGTCTATGTGTGCAGTTCTGGATTTCTCGGAACATATTTAAAAGCTAATTACTATGAAGTTCACGTATCTGTGTTTATAATTAAAATTTATTCTCAAGTTAAAATATAGTAATACAAATAGTTTTGAAATGTGTGTATTATTTATTTTGGTGCTATGCAGCAAAAAACCAACTTCTGCTAACATTTCATAAGTTGTCTTGTCAACCATTTTGTGTCCACAATTTTAGCCCCGTTTGTTTTCCATTACTTCTTAAGCGGCCAGTACACAATGGCGGACGATGGCCCACTGCCCGCCATCGCCACTGTGTACAGGGGGCAATGGTGCATGATGGCGGACAATTGCCGATCGTGGCGCGCAATGGCGCGCAATGGCGAAGTTGTCGGTTTTTCGGGCACACTTCAAAGGAATCGTGGCGTAGCATGGCCGGTGGTGTTTCCACAATGGGCCATTGTTTAGTTCGTCACCGACCGCCCATAGATACTTATACTTTTTAGGAATATTTTATTGCAAAATGTATTTATAATCACTATATGACGTAAAAATAACATATATAGCGCCATAAATAAAATAAATTACATACATAATAATAAATAAATAGCTGCAACCATGATTATTTCGACGTCCGTCGCAAGTGGATTGCCAGGCAGTAATGAGCAATGGGCCATTGTGTGAACACCAATTGTTCGTGGCCTACAATTGCCAATTGCGAAGCCTGGCCCATCGTGGGCCATTGTGTACTGGGCACTTTATCCATTAGTATATATCAATGGAATAGTCTGAGGCCAAATCAGTCCATTCGGATATTTTAATCTAAGTCTATCTTAGAAGTCTATGATACTAAATGGCAGCTAATGTGAAACGTCTATCTATACTATTTTTACCATCCGAGTAGCTCCCAAAGTCCCAATTTTTACTCCGTCCAGTTACATTTACATTCACAGCACAGGTAAAAAATACGCTGCCTAGAAGCTTTGTTTTTATTTCACAGTACAATTAGGAAAACCTTACAAGCAAGCAGCTTACAAGTAAAACTTAGAATGACGGGATAACACAGATTACAATATAGATACTACGATATACGCGGGATAATGCCACACAACACAACACACACACACACAGCACCATTAGTATTGTTCTTTCCACGTTGGCGTGGGGAAGGTTTATGGTATTTATAGGTATGGAGAATATTGGAGAATATGACAGTACACAGTCAGTAGTATATATGTGTATGTGGGCCATCCACTTGCAAATGTTCGTACATGTGTTGTGGTGACTGTGGTGTAGGTGTAGCTCTCTATGGGTAGCGTAGTAGCGTAGCTACATGTGTGTATGGATGGTGTATTGTATGGGTAGCATGTCTTGTATTGTGGACTGTGGTAGTAATAATAAAGTAAAGTGTTCAAGCCACTTCAAGGGTTATTGGGATAGGATAGGAATGTCAGTATCAGTTTACTCTTTGGGAATGTGTGAGTGTGAATGATGTGAATGAAAAGTGTGATTTGGATTTGATTGTGTTGTGTTTACTTTACTTACTTATGTGTTGTTCTGTCAGTTTGGTATTCGAAAATCTTTTACATTTATTCGAGAATAGATGAAATAACTAGGTGAATCAAATCTAACTGAAGTGTCATAGTAGGTGTGAATGTTTTTTAAGGCAGTGATAACAAACCCTTAGTTTTCAATCTCATTAAATAGAAGCGTACATAACACTGAAATGGTCAAATATGTTTATTCGCATGTAAACTATGTAAGTAATATAATTAAAGTAGATTCATTTTGTTATCTATTAAACACAACATACAAATACATTACAACTACTTCAATGGATAGATAATTTAAAATATTTACGATTCCTCGTTTAAACTTTCACTGAGACCAATCTGTCGGTTTCGACTCATTATGTATAATGAAGCTCTCCTACAAACTGGAATATTACGTGAAATTATCGAGAGTCGGTTGCATAAATTATCATAAGTATGAAATGAGCCAGAGACGCGGCACGGTTCATTGACGAATACATTTGTTATGTTGCAGAAACATGCATCGCAACTGTGATGAAGATTCTGGCCGCAGTTCCTGTTCTGCAGTATCACTCGGAATCAGTCCTATATTGGATGACAAAAGAGCTGATGTAGTAAAAAGAAGAAACCATTCCAAACCATATCAGTCAAATGATCTCAAAGTCAGTGTTCGACCAAGAAGTTGTATTGCACTGTTAAAATCACCTGATGAAAGGGACCCATTCCCTAGTAACAGGATACCAAGAAGCCGGAACTCAATTTTCAATATATTTGGCAATGAGCGCAAAGGTGGCCTAAGTGATGCACATTCTACTTTGGATGTTGTTTCTAGCACTCTGATAGACAACCGAAACATTAAGTATTCTGAATTTCTAAATACAGCTGCTTCAAATGGGAAAGACAGACAGAATAATCAACAGTATAATTTTAGACGTGGAAAACCAGTTCAGCGTGCTGCATCAAGATTATATAGAGCCGATAATGTTGCTAAAGGTCCAAAGAGTGTGTGTGTAGGACCAGAATTTATTGTGAGAGCATCACAAGCTGCTAAACATTTAGACTTAACTCTGTCAGCATTGGCTGAAAAGAAGGTTGTAACTGTGATTTTGTTAAATGGACAGCGCATTGAAGTATTATGTGATACAAATGTGATAACTGCTGGCCAATTGTTTGAAGCTATAGTACACAGTGAAAAATTTGACCACAGTTTTATGCTTGGAGTAGCAGTACTAGTTGGGGGAGATTTCATATTTCTTCCAGAAGACTTTAAATTAAAGAAAATTGCTCCAGAATGCTGGAATTCAAAACATAACAAAAAAAGAAACAATGAAGAGGAGACATCTTTCACAGTATTTTTGAGAATAAAGTTTTTCTTGCCAACTAATATTGCTAGAAATATCCAAGGTGGAGAATGGAGACACAGAGTTTATTTACAACTAAGAAGATCCATTGTTGAAGGACAATTAACATCAACATTACAGAACCTAATCTTATTATCAGGGTATGCATTACACATTGAATTTGGTGAGTTCACCTACAGGGAACATGGATGTGCTGACTATTTTCTCTTTGAACACTATTTACCTGAAAACCTTATTCTTGATGACATGTCTGATTTGAAGCTCCGTATGAAAAGAGCCCATGAGTCAAGACGAGGTATGGATAGAGGAAAGGCTGTAATAAACTTTATAACTTTAGCCCAAACATTCCGAGATTATGGGGCACATTTTTATTCAGCTGTATGGGCAACTAGAGATGGATTTTGTCGTGATGTGTGGCTATCCATTGGACCGCGAGGTGTAACATTATATTCAAGAAACAATCATGTTGACGAAGCTAGCAATCCGAGCAATAGGATAGTGCTACAAAGCTTGCCATGGCACCACATACATACATTTTGTTTTAATAAGAAAAGCCTCTATATACTACCCAACACCAATTCAGGTTTGTCTAAAATAGGTGTAAAGTACAAACTTAAAATGACTGATGGTAAAAGTTATTTTGCATTCTGGTTAGCATCTCTTCATCATAGATTATATTTAAAGTTATATGCCAAGGAAGATTTTATTAATTATTTAGCAGATGAACTTAATTGCTCAGGAATTACAGAGGGAAGTCCAAAAAAGATTGAATGTAGTAATTACCAGGATAGTTATAACTTAGCTGTAAGAAATCCCATTAGAATAAGGAAGCCAATTAAAAAGAAGTTTCGTGTTGACATCTTTGGAGATAAAAAAGTTCAAAACAAAGAAAATCATAAGCCTAATACGGAAGAGCTGCTTAAAAAAATATTGATACCAGAACCCAGTGATCTTGTCGTTATCTCTCCTACAAACACATGTGGGAACTCTTCCAACGATGGCTTGTCTTCATCAGAGAGTTGCAGCCTGCCGAGAAGACATGGAGTTAAGATGGGTACAAGGGTGTTTGGGGGACAAAAGTCTGTGTATCCTAAATCTCCGGTGCTAAATAAAACAAATTTGTCAATTAAACGATTTGATGATGTAGCAACTCCTAGTGATTCTGATGATCTCTGTTCTAACGCAGAATCTAAACAACATTGTATTGTAAACAGTATGCAATTACTACCAGAGAGATTATACAACCAAAAAACCACTGAGGGAACTGCTTTTGTATTAGAATCTCCAAAAGTTTATCCTGATGCATTAAATTACATTCAAACCAGCAACGAGTCGTGCACCAACGCTTCCATATTTGAGAGGTTGGACACCATGGAGTGCGTGCAAGGAGAGAGGTTGTTTGTTACGGCGTCGTTGGAAAGAGATCATAATAACGCACTCGGTTTGCAGGTAGCAGAAGGATCCGATGGAAATGTTTATATTAAA
This sequence comes from Bedellia somnulentella, assembly GCA_963576735.1. Taxonomy (NCBI): domain Eukaryota; kingdom Metazoa; phylum Arthropoda; class Insecta; order Lepidoptera; family Bedelliidae; genus Bedellia; species Bedellia somnulentella. Next base: position 1,549,759 of record OY755186.1, read on the forward strand.
TCCATAACATCGGGCGGTGCTGCTGATCTCACCAAAAAGTTGTCTCCTGGAGACCAAATTATTTCCGTCAATGGACAAACATTACTTAATGTGAAATATGATAAAGCTTTAATGATGCTTCAAAATGCTCCTAAGAAAGTAGAGTTGATAGTTTTACAAAACTTGAAACCAAGTGATACGCATAATGATACGAAAAGAAGCTTTTGTAGCAACTCGAATACTCTAAACGGTAGAAGTTTAAGACATAGTATCGCTAGTGGATTAGAAGATTTAGAAATAACTGACGATGAGTTACTTAACGAGGAAGCTCTCAAAACCATATACGCATTAATTAAACTCACTAAAGAAAAAGTTATTAGCAGAATGAAAGACAAAGAGAATAGAAGAAGTTCCAGTCAATTACAGAAATGTTATTCCGAGAACGTCATTTACGACGATACAACTGACACGGGTAATTTTTCCTCACAAGAAAATACACCTCAAAAGGGACAGAAGTTCCATACGTGGCGTGGTTTCCCTAACCATAGTAGGGTGAAAAGACGTCCACTAAGTCTGAGTATACCGGCAGGTGTGAACTTATCAGAAGCCTATATTGATGAAGAAACAGGCAGTATTATGAAAAAGACCTCATTAAAATCTATACAATCTTCATTGAATAGTCTTGATAGAAAGTCGGTTACCAGCTCTTCGTCCAAGAACGTTGCGTTGCCCAGGAACTTCGGGCTGAGCAGGAAGTGGGTGGGCCCGGTCCGCTACCCCGTCACGCCCTGCAAGAGCAACGAGAGTGCAATTAACGAGAGAGTGGTGAAGAAACATTTTATATATGGTGCTCCTGAAACTGGTACTCAGTTTTTTTTATGAAAAGTGCCTTATTGTTCATTATATTATACATTTTATTTTTAGATTACAAATATAACACCTAGATAGCTCTATTATAACTATATTAAGAGAATCCTTGTCTTTTATTTTTTGTCTGAGTGTAAGATTTCATTAGTTTTTACGTTATGATTTTTACAAAGTGTAACCTTGGATACGTCGACGTTCGTGGCCTAGATGGTAGCTCATGGTTTTGCCGTTCACCGGGTTCGAATCCCTTTGAGGTATGATAGACATGATTGATTTTATCTTAGCTCTTGGGTTGTTCCTGTTCAGTTAGTATCCCATATTGTAAACATAACATAAATGTTCATGCCGAATATCCCCGAAGGGGTTGGCAGAGGTTTTAATCCTTTTTTTTGCTTTGTAAGTGGTAACTGTGATCACCTGTCACTGGCTTTGTAAAACAATTGTATGTTCTGTGCCATGTTTGTTGTGTTGGTGGTCAATGAATAAATAAATAGAACATCACGTGACTTTGTCACCTGGTGTTCAGAGTACCCACGTTTTGCATGGACAGTGTACTTACGTGATAGGGGGCAGGCCTATCGCCGTTTTGTCCGAATACACTGTCACATTACTAAGTACAACTAAGCCATGTGGATTTCCTCACGATGTTTTCCCTCACCGTTAACAACCATGATAAATTAACCACACATATGTCTTTAGAAAAGACAAATTGGTGTAGGCCCCATCCGGGATTTGAACACAAGTTGTTTGCACTAGAACCGGTGTTCTACCCATTGAGCTATCACTGTTGTGGTTATTGTAATATGTCCATATATATTTATTTATTGATGGATTATATATAACCCCAAATTTTGTCCGGCTAGTGTTACGACATGTTTGGTATAAGCCTATCGCTGTCTAAAATTACTGACACATGATTAAGTAATATAATATCTAACTAAACAACATCATCTATAAGTTTCCCGCATCGTTCACAACACTGAAAAATAAATATATACGGACATAGCACACATAACAAGTTAGATCTTACTTATACTCATGCCCATTATTCCCATTGGGGTAAGCAGAGACTATCGATCGCTATTTAGTACGATCTTGACAAACCTCTCTTGCTTCCCTTACTTTATTCTTCTCATACATGCTCTTTTATTCTTCTCATACATGCTCTTTTATTCTTCTCATACATGCTCTTTTATTCTTCTCATACATGCTCTTTTATTCTTCTCATACATGCTCTTTTATTCTTCTCATACATGCTCTTTTATTCTTCTCATACATGCTCTTTTATTCTTCTCATACATGCTCTTTTATTCTTCTCATACATGCTCTTTTATTCTTCTCATACATGCTCTTTTATTCTTCTCATACATGCTCTTTTATTCTTCTCATACATGCTCTTTTATTCTTCTCATACATGCTCTTTTATTCTTCTCATACATGCTCTTTTATTCTTCTCATACATGCTCTTTTATTCTTCTCATACATGCTCTTTTATTCTTCTCATACATGCTCTTTTATTCTTCTCATACGTGCACTTTTATTCTTCTCATACATGCTCTTTTATTCTTCTCTATTTGGACCCCCGCCTTTATAAGAACATTTTCTATTTGGTCTAGAGGCTCTATATATCTCTTTCGCTACTTTATTTTCATCCACCCTCTGTATGTGCCCGAACCACCTTAACATTCCTTTTTCTATCTTACATACTACGTCATCTTTCACACCTACTCGTTCACGAATCTCACTATTTCTCACTCTATCACACAACCTTACATAACATATACTTCTGAGGAATCTCATTTCCACTGCATTAACTCTTCTTTCATGCTTCTTCTGCCATGCCCAACATTCACTGCCATGCATCAGCGTGGATACCAGAACAGCATTACGCACAGCCATTCGAGCCTTTTCTGACAACGACTGGCCAGACATCAGACCCTTCATGGCTCCATTCACCGCATTTCCCTGTTTAACTCTCTTTTTAATATCTTCCTCACATTTTCCATTCGTAGTAAACAAACTCCCCCGATATACAAATTCTTTCACTTGTTTACCATTTATAATAATCTCACATTCTGTCATACTTTCCTCTCTCTCAATATGATAACCATTGTTTTGGTTTTGTCCACATTCACTCTCATTCCCTTTCTTTCGAAAGACTTACACGCAATGTTCACCATCTCCTGCAACCCATTTACCGTTGATGCAAGTTAGAACTGTACAATAAAATTACTTGTGCTACATTAATTAATTATATACAATACACAAATAAATAACATCCAAGACTAAGACGAAGAATACTATATTCATTATACTAATGCTTGCGGGGATCGAACCTGCGTCGCCGGATCTACAAGCGAGCCGCTTAACCACTAGCATAATCGCCAAATGAACCACCCACATGATTAGGAAAAGATAGTAATATTGGAATAAAAATAATTTTACATTCAGGATTGGAACATTGGTTTCTGTATCCGAAGCTGAGTCCATCCCACAGCTAGCTAGCTAGCATTTTGCTATCATTACCACTTTAGTCTTAACCTTATTCACTACAAAGATCGGTACAACGTTTTAATTAAATACTTATATTTTATGTTAAATTAATGATGAGATGAAAATACTAAAATAAACTATACCTTTAAACTTCTCTGGAAAATTGCTTTAATTTAACCATAAGTTAAGTAAGTCTATTGTTAATCGTTCTATGTAGTGTTGCAATTAAAAAAATGAAAGTTAATTAATAGCAAAATCTGTAAAATTTTTGTGCCGCTTATTCTTGGAGACTAAATGTTCGTGGGCCATCTATTGAGATAGATTTTTAAAAAAATACATAGTTACATATACTCACGGTTATAAATCCCTAGAAGGGGTAGCGAGCAATAAGACTTTCCTCAGTTTTCACTTTTGGAAGTTAAGTGAGGAAAATATGGTAAAATAAAGGGTGTTTGGTGATGAGTCTCCACCCGGATAGCCTAAAAATACATTAAAAAGTCCCAATACCCACGGGAAGAAACGGGGTAGTGCTTTTTTAAGCCGGCCCTACACAGCGTTTTTAAAATATTGTAAGTGTAGCACATGTGTTCAGTGGATTCGTATATAAATAAAATAGAAATAATTATCCAGAAATGTCTCTGCCAATCATAAGAAAAGTTATTACTTTATAAAAGCCTCCTATCAAATAACTTAATGGAATCAACTGTGTACATATACAGCTAGTTAAGTTCTCTATGCCTGTGTAGAATCACGCTAACATCTTCATCCTAAAGTTCCTGCACGCATCTGCAGTTTTACAGACGATTTATTAAAAATATCAGAAACATAGAAAAATGCAATAGTTTTCTACAACGCGCTATAGCACTATTTTATTAACACAATTTCGAAAAACCACTAACAATATTTTGGTAGAAACATGTATGTGTTTTATCTAGCGCGGTTTTTATGTTTAGTGTCTCGTCACTTACCGTTGGTACTCAACAAAGCTATGTTATGACGAGTTTACCATTAGTTTATCCTTTCTTACTCTACATCCTCTCAGTACAATAGGAGATGAAGTGCACATTATATGAAAGACCTATTATGGAGAAATAAAGGATCGTTGCTTATAACTTGCAAACCGTACACCATTTAACTCCCATGAAGCCTTCGTCAATTCATACTACACCCAGAGCTATAGGGAAGAGGTGGGTTAGTTCTATCCTAACTGAAGCCTTCATTACACGGGTCATTTAACCATATGTTTTTGTGTAAGGAGCCCAATGAATGCAAGCATAATAAAACAGCGATTCGGAATATTCATATATACTCAGAATCAGAAGTTTGACATAGGTTTCTAAACTGATTAGAGCAAAACAGAACCTGGCGCCTTATGACAAATACATAATTGACTGAATTAAATAATTAATTAATTAAATAATAATTTGCCGTGTAGTGTCGGCTTAGAATAACACTACCCCATTTCTACCCGTGGGTGATCGTAAGAGGCGACTAACGGTATTGGGGCTTTTAAGGGATTTTTGGGCGATGCGGTTGGAGACCCATGGTGATGACCAAAAACCTTTATTTCACCATCTTTTCCCCACGCAATTCCAAAAGTGGCTGAGGAATTTATAATTTCTTGGCTACCCCTTCTAGGGAATTACAGCCGTGAGTATATGTATGTATGTGAATTAAATAATTACAAATGCTAATTAACCCAATGCTTTAATTACCAAAAAGGGGTAGCCAGACCTTCAAAATTAGAAATTTCTGAGCCATTTTGGAAGTTAAGTGGGAAAAAAAATTGTAAAACAAATCATGGTTGGTGGAGCTACAGTCGTCGCCTCGTTTAACTCGGCTCAAGTGCCCACGTGGTTTGTAAATTATAGCATACTGTATCTACTTGTGTCCCCTGTTTTGCTACACAGCTTTAAAAGTTCAACATACGCATTTTGATTGCCACGTTCAAGTAGGTCCAATAAATTGTTTCTCATCACAGCTCTACTGATAAAGTTATGTATTATTAGCTGGCATTCCTTATCTTTTCGCATAACGTAGTTATATCATATCAGTTAATGTTCCTTTGCAAACTCATAATTTCATTATTATCATTTAGTGGCAAATATTATATTTTTAACAAAACAGATTAACACAAAATTCTCGAGGGGTGGGGTTTGATAGAGGGTTTTGAGCTGAACTCTGATCAAATATATACTATATGCTCTAACACGCCTAGTTATGCTTCGGCCCCTTCGCGTGGTTGGTATATATTACCATAATATATGTATTTGCATCCGCTGTTGCACAGTTATTGATTATAAATTGACTTATAGGGTGTTCTGACTTATCACGTGACATTTTTTACTCTACATCAATCGTAAGGGTGAAACCAGCCTTCAAATAAGGTTTTGGACATTATTGCCTAAAGATCTAACAAGTCCTCGTTGGTTACGAGGTCGCTTGTCATCTTCGGTTGACCCACTTGCTCTTCTCATATTGTATATATCTGTGGTGTATTTTATCTTGAGAAATAGTGTGTGCAATGTTATTATTAGCCTATTAATTGAAGTGTGAGGTCGCAATTCAGGGTTGTGAGCATGCCCATCTATTCCAAACGGGTGCATTCGCGCACAATTAATTGTAACAGGATAATTGTATCAAATATATAAAATTCCATAGTTATTTTTTATCAAATATATAAGTTTCCAAATAGTGATTGCCACCCCAAACATTTAATTGTATAAACTTGGAATTATCAAGAAAGCTAGTAACTTCGTATAAGTAATTACTATTGGTACGATTCAATTCCAAATTCTCCAACTGTCTGATATGGATAGGGGTGTTTTAAAGTCCAAGCCTAAAATATATATTTAATTCTTATATTAAACACATAAACATTACTTGTACCAAGTTTCTCTACTTACCTTGATCAAACTCAAACGTTCACGCCGTATATCCCCAAAGGGGTTGGGCAGAGGGACCAATACTTCTGAACATCACGTTACATACAGTGTACTCACGTGATAGGGGGCAGGCCTATCGCCGTTTTGTACGAATACACTGTCACATGACTAAGTACAACTCAGCTATGTGGGTTTCGTCACGATGTTTTCCCTTACCGTTAACAACCATGATAAACTAAACACACATATGATTTTAGGGAAGACAAATTGGTGTAGGCCCGACCCGTGATTTGAACCCTCATCGAGAACAAAGAACGTTAAAGGTTGATATTAATGGAACTACGTCGGAAGGATCAGAAATAGAGATGGACGTTCCTCAGGGTTCTATACTTGGCTCATTACTGTTTCTAATTTACATTAATGATTTACCATTTATGGTACAAAAGTATTCTGAGATAGTTATGTTTGCAGATGACACTTCTTTAATCACTTTTCACTTTTGCTGTGTAGTGTCGGCTTAGAATAGCACTACCCCTATTCTTCCAGTGGGTGTACGTAAGAGGCGACTAACGGTATTGGGGCTTTTTAAGGGATTTTTGGGCGATGCGGTTGGAGACCCACCACCAACAACCTTTATTTTACCATCTTTTTTTTCCCCACGCTACTTCCAAAAGTGGCTGAGGAATTTCTAATTCGTTAGCTCTGGCTACCCCTTTTAGGGATTTATAGCCGTGAGTATGTTTATGTATGTATGTACTTCTTTAATATTTAATGTAGTGAGATCTTCTACATCTCTTGACCATGTAAATAAAGCTATCTCACTGGTATTGCATTGGTTTACTGTAAATAACCTGGTTCTGAATGCCAAAAAAACTAAATGTATTAAATTTACTTTACCGAATGTTAGGCAAGTTGAGGCAAATATTGTTGTTGACAGAGAAAAAGTAGAATTAGTTAAAGAAAGAAAATTCCTAGGCATAACAATCGATTCTAAGTTGGATGGGGACCCCATATACTAACACTTTCTAAAAGGCTGAGCTCAGCAGCGTATGCCGTGCGTAAGATTAGAGAAATGGCAGACGTAGAAACAGCTCGCATTGTTTATTTCAGTTATTTTCATAGCATTATGTCTTACGGTATTTTATTATGGGGTAAAGAGGCTGATGTTCATAAAGTTTTTGTCTTACAAAAGCGAGCTATCTGATCTATCTACATGTTGAGGTCGAGGTATTCGTTGCGCGAAAAATTTAAAGATATTGGCATTTTAACTGTCCCTTGCCAATACATATTTGAGAATTTAATGTATGCCAAAAAGCATATTGGACAATTTAGTAAAGTTAGTGATAGGCATACTGTTAACACTCGAAATAAGGACAAACTTAACGTACCGCAGTGGAGACTTAATAAAGTAAGTAACTCCTTTATGGGACTATCCCTCAAAATGTTCAACAAACTTCCTTCTGACATATTGGAATTGCCTGTGGCATCTTTTAAAAAGGCAATTAAAGCCATTCTTTTAAAGAAATCTTACTACAGTGTTCAAGATTTTTTAAACGACAAAAACCCAACGCGCACTTGACTGTGTCCGTAAAGCTATAAATCTTCCCTCGTTATTCCCAGGAATAATTGTCTGGTGAGGATTTTTTTTCTCACGTTATGTGATAGGTTTTTGTGATGGACAATTTAGTTTAATTATGTCAAACTAGCATTTGGTTTGGTCGCATAGAAAATCTTTTATAAAGTAAAAATATGACCCAAAATTGTACAAACCATATTTTGAAAAAATGTGAATGTAAAGAGTTTCTTTGTTGCTTCTTCTCTTTACGAACACCTTCCAAAGCAACGGACAAATGATAAATTTCAAAATTTGAGGTTCAAAAAATGTTAGTTGTTAACTTAATTTTGAAAAAAAATTAATAGTTTAAAAAACACTAAAAAACACGCTTTTATAAGTGCACTTAAAAGTCAAAAATAAATTACGGGTCGTTCAAGTTGTCTCTATTTCTGGGCTGAAGTGTAAACTATGTGCTTTTAAATATAATATTTGATTGTAAAAGCGTGGGGCGCTGGAAAAAGAAAGATTTTTTGTTTACCTTGCTAAGAAATCAAGTTAAGCGATGTTTCGGGAAGCAGGTTACAGAGATCGGCACTCTAACTAGAGTTGCAGCACCACTAGTTGGAGGCTCTATATTAAATAGTCTGTTCAAAGTACTAGTCAACAGTGGCAAAATGTAGAGTTCTTGTTCGTGTATTTGTTTACAAGAAAGTTTTTCCTGCTCCAGCGCCCCACGCTTTTACAATCAAATATTATAATTAAAAGCACATAGTTTACACTTCAGCCCAGAAATAGAGACAACTTGAACGACCCGTAATTTATTTTTGACTTTTAAGTGCACTTATAAAAGCGTGTTTTTTAGTGTTTTTTAAACTATTTATTTTGTTTTATGCTTTTTAGTCTTTGCTAATGGCATATTTTAAACATTTATTTCAAATAGACGAATGAGCCCGCATCCTCTCCATCTCCGCCAGTGCGTCTGTATTGCATGGTGTCTTACCTGTCAGCTTAGAACAATGCTTTGTCAGAGACCCAAACGGGCGGCTTGATAACATCTAACGGTAAGGTGACCACTAGCCCTACAAACCTCCACCAACCCGGCTGGCCCCCGTGGTGAAGTATGGCTAATACCTTCCTCACGGAAGACACCCGTGCCCAGCAGTGGGACGTTATGGGCTGGTAACGATACATCGTATGCTAATATTCATAATGAAGTTCCAGTTCAAATCTTCCGGCTCCATCATCAGATGAGCTCGACAGTACCATATTATTGTATTCAGACCTTGAAACCTAATCGTGGTCAAGGTTCATTACAAGACCTTTCTAACAAGTCCAAACACGGCTATGATACGATATTTTATCATGGAATGCTAGTGCCTATCTTCCGGCTTCATCATCAGACCTTGAAACCTAATCATGGTCAACGTTCATGACAAGACCTTTTTAACAAGTCCAAACACGGCTATGATACGATCATCCATCATGAAGTTCCAGTTCATATCTTCCGGCTCCATCATCAGATCAGCTCGACAGTGCCATATTATTGTATTGTCATCGAAATCACAAACAACTGCCAATTTTCATAACGCTATGACTTTTAGAAGATGGTTAAATTAGTTTTCTTAGATTTGATTACATAGTTACATACATACAGGTCGACCTAATAAAAGCGTGTTAATAAACTTTTTTTTTTGATCGTGTGCACCATAAGTGTCGTTTTACCCACTGAGCTTTCACTGTTGCTTGGTCCTTGGTCATGGGTAGTAAATGCCTGCTTAGTTGCCTAATTCTTGTGGAGAGGGTAAAATATTGTATAACGGATCGTTCCTAATGAATTGCCAACTGTAGGTACTCATTCTTATCGTGGCATAAGAAACAATGCTTAGTTTAGAACATCATGTGACATGTTGTCACCGATTTCTGTCACATGACTAAGTAGAGGTTCAGAAACATTTTTTTCTCCTTGACGTTAACGACCGTGAAAATAAATCACATGACTTTAGAAGACACACCAGTCTAGGCCCGGTTCATGATTTGAACCCACGCCACACTACATACAATGGTACCCTCTTGCCATATGAGCTGCCATGGTTGCCTACCTATCATCCGTATTGCTCAAAGATCACTTGTCATTATCTACCAGGTGTTCACCTACTGCAATTTCATACGAAAATAATGTCACCCGGCTAAGAATACCTAACCAATTACATACATAATATATTACCGCTATAAATTCAAGAAAAATGTAGGTAACCAGAGCTTTAGAAATAGAAATTATTGCGCCACTTTTGAAAGCTGAGTTAGCAAAAAAGTACTGTCGCTGCCAAGCTCTCACAATAACTAGTTTTACTTATCTGCCGTTAACTTTCAATTTAATGGTTAGAGATAATAAATAATAAAGAAAAACAACAATTAGAAAACATTAAATTTATTAAAGATAATAACACTTTGCTTGGCGAACATAAGCAAATATTACAAACTAACTATACTAACAGTCAACTGCACTAACCCAATCGGAACTTGTCAATAAATTGACAAAAATAAAAGATACATTCATTCATTTCAATTCACACAATAATGCTGTAAATACCATTTACAATTTAAATGCACATATACTACTTTGTGTTGTGATGTTTACATCATGCCTCCCATTCCTCCCATTCCGCCCATGCCGCCCATTCCACCTCCCATGCCGCCCATGGGGTTGGGTTCTTTCTCTTGTGGGAGTTCACAGATAACGGCCTCTGCTGTTGTCAACAAAGAAGCAACTCCACTGGCATCCGTCAGCGCTGTCCTGACAACTTTGGTAGGATCAATGATACCCTTTTCAATCATGTTAACATACTCATTGTTGAGTGCATCATATCCAAATTCAGGGCCAAGATCTTCAACTTTAGCAACTACAACTGAACCATCGATACCAGCATTGCGTGCAATTGTCATACATGGCATTCTCAAAGCTTTCTTAACAATTTCAACACCAGTTGCTTGGTCAACATTTGATGTCTTCAACTTATCAAGAACTGGAATGCATCTGAGTAGTGCTGAACCACCTCCAGGAACAATACCTTCCTCAACAGCGGCACGGGTGGCATTTAATGCATCATTGACTCGGTCTTTCTTCTCATTAACTTCAACTTCACTGGATCCTCCGACGTGAAGGACAGCAACACCAGAAGCTAGGCGTGCAAGTCTTTCCTGCAATTTCTCTTTCTCATATTCAGAGTTAGTTTCTTGGATTTGATCTCTGATTTGTTCAGCCCTTCTGTCAATATCAGCTTTTTTGCCCTTTCCTTTTAATAATAGAGTGTCATCTTTGGTGATAGAAACCTCGCCAACTTGTCCAAGATCTGATATTTGGACATCTTCCAACTTGATGAGGTTGGCATCATCACCAAAAACAACACCACCGGTTGCAATTGCCATATCATTTAAAGTTGCTTTGCGATTGTCTCCAAATCCTGGTGCTTTGACTGCTGCAACTTGGAGCCCAATCTTCAGCCGGTTGACAACCAGTGTGGACAGAGCTTCTCCATCAACATCTTCAGCAACTATTACCAGAGGTTTTCTCTGCTGGTTAGCTAGTTCCAGAGCAGGGATGATAGTTTGTACATTACTGATTTTCTTTTCAGAGAACAAGACTAGAGCATCCTGGAACTCTACCTTGGCTCCTTTGGAAGAATTGATGAAATATGGTGAAATATAACCTCTATCGAATTTCATACCTTCAATTATATCTAATTCATCATTGAGGGTTTTGCCATCCTTAACTGTAATAACTCCATCTCTGCCAACCTTCTTCATGGCCTCAGCAATGAGATTACCCACTTCAGTGTCACCATTTGCCGAGATAGTGGCTACTTGGGCGATTTCTTCAGGAGTTGTCACTGGCTTTGACATACTTTTAAGTTTGTCTTTTACAGCATCAACAGCAAGCATGACACCTCTTCTGATTTCAATGGGATTAGCGCCTTTTGAGATTTTTTCAAAACCTTCCTTAGCAATGGCACGTGCGAGGACGGTTGCTGTTGTAGTTCCATCACCGGCTTCTTCGTTTGTGTTATTGGCTACGTTTTGAACGAGTTTTGCGCCAATATTCTGGAATTTGTCTTTAAGTTCAACACCCTTAGCAACTGTCACTCCATCTTTGGTTATTTTCGGCGAGCCCCACGACTGTTCCAAAATCACGTTTCTACCTTTCGGACCCATGGTAACTGCAACGGCATCAGCGAGGATGTCTACTCCTTGGAGCATAAGTGCTCTCACATCGGCGCCGAACCTCACATCTTTGGCATAAAATCGACTAAGCTGGTGTGATTTGTGAAGAGAAAGGGTCTGACGAGCAATTCGAGGCAGGCGAAACATTTTGAGTTAATGGAATGACGATTTTTCTGCACAAAAAAGGACTTTACCTTTTCTTCTCGAAGATTCTCACCGGGATCACAAAAACGTGATTGGTATGGTAGCTAGCTCTCTTCCAAATCTTTCGAGGTTATAAATGAATGAACGATATCAAGAAAATCGAAGTATGTACTTTTAAAAATTGAACGAATGATTTCACTTTAAAGAAAAATAAAGCATAGTGCAAGGAGGTTTGCCGATTGCGCAATTAAATCCATAGACAATAATAAATTACTATCAGCCTCAGACCAACTACAGCTACAGCGCATACCGAGGCGCATCGCACTGAAATTCTGAAATCGCTGCCATTGACGAAGGCGCTGTTTATCTATTTTGCATAACAGGCTCTAGGTGGCGCGCACCTATTAACTAAAAGAGATTAAATCAATAAAAGGAATTTAGATTATTTTGACACTTGCATGTCATAGATACATATACTCACGGCTATAATTCCCTAGAAGGGTTAGCCAGAGCCAAGGAATTATAAATTCCTTAACCACTTTTGGAAGTTGAGTGGGGAAAAGGCGTAAAATAAAGGTTTTTGGTGATGGGTCTCTAACCGCATCGCCCAAAAATCAAATAAAAAGCCCCAATACCCTAAGTTGCCTCTTACGACACCCGTGGGTAGAAAGGGGTAGCGACATTCTAAGCCGGCACTACAAGGCAATATTATATTCATTCACCACATATGAGAATTGAAAGCATTGATCTGGAGAAGGCGTATGATAGGGTAGTAAGAAAGAATTTGTGGGAGGTGTTGTCTAAGTTCGGTTTGGGGAGCCAACTTATACGTGCATTGGAGTCACTCTATGAGGGTTCCAGTGCATGTGTAAGAATAAACGGAGAAAACACGGACTGGTTTGAAATCTCTAGGGGTGTACGTCAGGGTTGTGTAGCTTCTCCGTGGCTTTTCAATCTGTTCATGGATGATTGTTTGAAAGAACTACGCGAAAGTGATTATGGTCTGAGAATGGAAGGATTCATCATTAAATGCCTCTTATACGCTGACGATCAAGTATTACTTGCATCAACGGTAAATGAGTTGCAAGAGATGGTGAATATTGCGTGTAAGTCTTTTGAAAGAAAGGGCATGCGAGTGAATGTGGACAAAACCAAGACAATGGTTTTCCAGAGAGAGGAAAGTATGACAGAATGTGAGATTACAATAGGTGGCAAGAAAGTGGAACAAGTGAAAGAGTTTGTATATCTGGGAAGTTTGTTTACAAGGGACGGAAAATGCGAGGAAGATATTGAAAGGAGAGTAAAAAAGGGAAATGCGGTAAATGGAGCCATAAACAGTCTAATGTCGAGCCAGTTCCTGAAAAGGCGCGAATGGCAGTTCACAATGCTGTACTGGTTCCTACGCTGATGTATGGTAGTGAATGTTGGGCATGGCAAAAGAGGCATGAAAGTAGAGTGAATGCAGTGGAAATGAGATCCCTCAGAAGTATATGTAATGTAAGGTTGTGCGACAGAGTGAGAAATAGTGTAATTCGTGAACGTTTAGGTGTGAAAGATGACGTAGTGTGCAAGATAGAGAAAGGAATGTTAAGGTGGTTTGGGCACATAGAGAGGATGAATGACAGTAAATTGGTGAAAGAGATCTATAGAGCCAACGTGGAAGGTAATGTGAGTAGAGGACGACCACGGAGAACACACTTGGACCAAATTGAGAGTGTGCTCAAAAAGGCTGGCGTCCGAAGTATGAAGAATAAAAGAGCATGTATGAAAAGATTGATGGATGTAAACGAAGCTAGAGAGGTTTGTCAGGATCGTACAAAGTGGCGATCGATAGTCTCTGCCTACCCCAATGGGAACAATGGGCGTGAGTATAAGTAAGTAAGTAAGTATATGAACATAACATAACATAACATAAACGTTCACGCCGTTTATCCCCGAAGGGGTTGGCAGAGGTACCAATACTCCTGAACTCACATGGCAAGCGCCATCTAGTTTCCAGAGAAGGTACCCACGTTTTGCTTAGACAGTGTACTCACGTGATAGGGGGCAGGCCTATCGCCGTTTTGTACGAATATACTGTCACATGACTAAGTATAACTCAGCCATGTGGGTTTCCTCACGATGTTTTCCCTCACCGTTAGCAACCATGATAAATTAACCACACATATGACTTTTAGAAAAGACAAATTGGTGTAGGCCCGTCCCAGGATTGGAACTCACGCCCTTCTGTTTTTCGGGCGGGTGTTCTACCCACTGGACTATCATGTCGCTAAGTAAGTATATGAGAATACTTAAATTGGCTTAGACCTCGTTTTTAAAACATACCCTTTTTATAATTTAAATTGATAAAAGACATCAAACTAAACAACTTTGCCTATGGAATGCATATCTAAAATATTGTTATTTTCAAAATAATCAATACATAAAAATTTACGTACCTAGATCAAACTGAGAAAGTATAATGAGGTTCTTAGCCTCAGCTGAAATAAAAAAAAAACATCTTGTGATTTGACCATATGTTTTTTATTTCAGCTAAGGCTAAGAACCTCACTATACTTTCTCAGTTTGATCTAGGTACGGTACGACACTTTTAACGAATCAGGTCAGGAATTCAGGTCAACGAATAAATAAATAAATAAATAAATGATTCATTATTTTGAAAATTACAATATTTTAGATATGCATTCCATAGGCAAAGTTGATTAGTTTGATGTCTTTTATCAATTGAAAATATAAAAAGGGTTTGTTTTAAAACGAAATCGAGGCCAATTGCTCCAGATGTTCTTTATTATGCTTATTTTTATATAAAAACATACTCCATAGCTATTTTTTATTCTAGTTTCTATTGTATCTCCGGACGTCACACGACTTCCACTGCCAGATGATCCAGGAGCATCATCAATTTAATCTTCAGGAGGCTGCTTTATATTCAGCGTACATAGTACAAATACATACATATACTTACGGCTATAAATCCCTAGAAGGGGTAGTCAGAGCTAAGGAATTAGAAATTCCTCTTTTGGAAAGTTAAGTGGTGAAAAGATGGTAAAATAAAGGATGTTGGTGATGGGTCTCCAACCTCATCGCCCAAAAATCCCTTAAAAGCCCCAATACCGTTAGTCGCCTCTCACGTACACCCACCGGAAGAAATGGGGTAGAACTATTCTAAGCCGACACTACACAGCCTGTTACATAGTACTTTCATTTAATGTTTTGGGAAATCGTTGGTGTTTAATGCCTATGTTGGAACCATTGTTTAGCGAGTTGTTTGAGTATCTTCTTTTTTGTATAGCTTTTTCGACGTAGAGATTTTCTTCAGATGCCATAATATTATGGCAATAGATAATGTAGGAGTTGATACCAACTATATTTAGCATCGGCCATTGATTGATTTTACTTATGAAACTTAATTACACACATCTGGTTTAAACGAGTCTACCCTGGTTCTTCAGCGTCTGGAAATGGAGAACTATGCGTAGAGTCGTGGCTGAAATGCTTATTCTGGTAATCACCTTCTACATCATCAATTGACGAATTAACATCAGTGAAAAATTCGAAAATTACTTCAATTTCTTATATTGCAACTATAACCTTATTTGTGATGATTAGTTACGCCGGTATATTTCATTACAACATCAGAAAACAGACAAAAAAGTACGAGATAATAGTGTACCAATTAGATGCAAAAATTACACAAAAGCTAACAATGTGTCAAAATTTCGACTAAGAGCTAAGTATATCAAAAATCAAAATACTTATCGGCTGTTTACAAGTGACACGACACTCCACCCAACTCGGCGATCAAAAACATCACTTGTGTATGTTAATCGGTGTAAGAAGGACATAGAAAATGTTGCCAATAACTTAAGCTTTATATGGTTAACATAAACATAAACTTTCACGCTGAATATCCCCGAAGGGGTTGGCAGAGGTACTAAAACTTCTGAATATCACGTGACTTTGTCACCTGTAGTTCAGAGTACCCACGTTTTGCTTGGACAGTGTACTCACGTGATAGGGCCTATATAGCCTATCGCTGTTTTGTACGAATACACTGTCGTATGACGATGTTTCCCCTGACCGTGAACAACCATGATAAATAAACCTCACACATGTCTTTAGAAAAGACAAATTGGTTTAGGCCCGACCCGGGGTTTGAACACTAGTCGTTTGCACAGTAACCGGTGTTCTACCCATTGAGCTGTCACGGTTGCTGAAGGTATAGGGTTAAATAGGTTAATAATAAAATTAGTACTCTTGATGCTGTCTCGGCTTTTTGAGTGTTTGGTATGGAATTATTTTATTTTATTCGGAAGATTAATAGACTTATATAAACAATACTACTTTATAGATTTATAATCTAAGTAAGAAGACACTGCCATTTGCAAATTTTCATCTATAGAAGAATTACATAATACTTAAAGAACTAAGATAACTACTAAGGTAAAAATTAAATAACATTATAATGAATGAGTTATGATATGAGTTCATCTACATTACAAATATTATTATTTAAGTTATTATATATTAATTTAGAAAATTGTATAGAATGAAATTAATAAAATAAAATAAATAATTATGCCTTTTTTCACCAAAGGAGTGCCAGAATTACTTAATATTACTTTATATTAAATGGAGAGGTTATAGTCTTTTTTCAACATAGATTGAAATGTTTAAAGCATAGCAAACTGTAAATGTACAACATTAAACATGTTTGACGTACAAAGAACTGATTTGACATTTTACTTACAGTAGTTATTACCATACATGCATAAATATACTCACGGCTTATAAATCCCCAAAAGGGGTAGCCAGAGGTGAGAGAAATAAAGATTCCTCAGCGACTTTTGGAATTTGAGTGGGAGAAAGATAGTAAAATAAAGGTTGTTGGTGATGGGTCTCCCTCTCAACGCCCCAGTACCCCCGGGCGGACAACTGCCGCCAAGAGCACCTCCGCGGATCGCCCCGCTACACGCACGACCGCCCGACGGGCGACCGCTGCCTCGGGAACTCGCGCGCTCCCCGGAGTCGCAAGACACGCGACCCCGGGACCGCCCCTTCCACCTCCAACTGCCCCGAACATCAGTCCCGAGGGTGAGGTGCGTGACACGCATCCTCACCCTCCCTCACCCTCCTTAGTGGCTTATTCCCAGAATGGGGATAGCCACCCCCTCCCTCTATCGCCTGGGGAGGTGCCCAATGACCGGGGGGGACGTTCCCCCCCGAGACGAAGCTGGGCCATGGGGGCAACCCGACGCCCATCCCGCGCGTGCCGAGCCTGTTCCTCAGAGCGCGTGGATGATCCTCTTTCCAGTACCCTTAGTCACCTTTTACATGCACTAACGGGAAGAATGGGGTAGTGCTATTCTAAGCCGATACTACACAGCC
>OY755186.1:1567487-1599391 GCA_963576735.1 Bedellia somnulentella
AACCAGGTTATCCCAATGGGATGACGAAGTCAAAATACAAGCCAATTTACATCCAAGTGGATCGTTATCCTATTTACACTATCTAAGAAGCTTCTAAGCAAAGTTGGAGACCCATCACCAAAAACCTTTTTTTTGCCATCTTTTCCCCACTCATCTTTCCAAAAGTGGCTGAGGAACTTCTAGTTCCTTAGCTCTGGCTACCCCTTCTTGGGATTTATAGCCGTGAGTATATGTATGTATATGTTAATTAAATTTCTAAAGTTATATGTGTATACTTCGGCCGTTCAGAGAATGCGTTCCTGACACCTGTCAGTTAGTCATAATAAAGTCAACGTAAAGCGCTGACATAACCTTGTAAAAGCGCAGTATGGATTTAGAAAAATATTGTTTACCAAGTTATTTCACACTCAGTTTGGCACAAAATTATAAAATTCTTTGATTATTGATATAATATTGTTGTTTTAATGCTCATCAATTGTTAAAACGATAAACAACCAGCAAAAATATTTTTATCGTAACTGCAACGTCATTACAAAGTTATGTCGTTAGTTCAATCGCGACGTGTCGGGAACGCATTCTCTGAACGGCTGGACTATAGTTAATTTATCTTGTTTGTTAACGGTGAGAGAAAACATCGTGAGAAAACCCACTTGCATGACTAAGTTGTATATAATAATTGCATAAAGGCTCAACAAGGAAACGATGAGGTTGTGTATGAAAGCCATCAGTACGTCCATGCGTGAACATACCCGAAGCGCTACAAAATCGAGGAAGCCGCAACATCACCCTGAAGGAATGTTTGTATTGCATGTGAAGGGCGTGGCAAGCTCTTTACGTATACTAACCAAAAGATTGCAGTGCCTGATAGGAGGCTTCAAAAAGTATAATTTTCACTTCTGCAAATCTGTGGGCCAACATGTTGCAGCAAACTGCCATCGCCCTACTTTCCTTTCAATGTCGGCATCATCTCTCAAATACTCGGTAACAATATGACCAAGGTATTTGAAAGACGACACCCGAGCGAGAGCCACACCGTTCAGATTAACCGAGAGCACACTGTCCAGCATACGACCCCTAGCTCTAAACAACAATATCTCACTTATTAACACAATAAAAAAGGCCGTGATATGCCGCATACCCTTCGCATACACAGTAATCATCTTCCACAATGCAGCGATCGATGGTCTCAGCAACACCATATCTTCAGCATAACTAATGCTGATTATAGAGAGGCCGTCAAGAGAACACCAGACGTATGTGTTGCAGAGTGCAACGATCAGCTCATTAATGTAGACGTTGAAGAGTGCAGGGAAATAGAATTAAAGAGCATGTATGAAAAGATTGATGGATGTGATGTGAACGAAGCTAGACATAGTCTCTGCCTACCCCAATGGGAGCTAACGGCGCGGCGTGAGCATATGTATGTATGTATAATTACTTAAGTATTGTTTTAGGTTTCTTATTTCTAAAGTAATATTTTCCTTTTCTCCATCATTGAAGATAATAAAATAGGCTTTTATCTGAGCGGGTATTTTTTGCTAGGAACACAGGTCTCACAGGTCATCTTGGTTACTGAAATTGTTTACTAACTACCTAATTAATATTTGCGTGCCCCAATAGTAAAAAAGGCGAATGAGTTAGTAAGTAACT
The DNA here is from genome assembly GCA_963576735.1 of Bedellia somnulentella. Classification (NCBI taxonomy): domain Eukaryota; kingdom Metazoa; phylum Arthropoda; class Insecta; order Lepidoptera; family Bedelliidae; genus Bedellia; species Bedellia somnulentella. The sequence continues at coordinate 1,569,138 of OY755186.1, forward strand.
AGATTAAAGTAAACGAGCACGCATATATAATATTTATAAGTGATAAAAAAGAGATCTGTCTATCTGTGTAGTTTTAGCGTTGATCATGGTTATACCGTGGAAGGATTCGCTAATAAATGACGTTGACTCCTTTGCTGTTTGTACAAGAATGAGTTTTTATTTACAAGAGCTTATCCTGTATATACAAAACTCGTCCGGCCTAAGCCAATACCATATAAGACTAAGCATCGCACGCGCTGGCTAGTGGCGCGTTCATTGCCTTATAATGCGATCGTGGGAGTGATGGGTCCGTTGCCTTATTGGAGCGAAGCTCCATTTACATCCGACTTTTGTATTAGGCTTGTCAAAGAACTCCTAAACGGTTGATCTGATCACAGCCAAATTTTGCACGATGGGTCAAGACAACAAGTGCAAGGTTTTAACAATGACAAAATTTAGATAGATTTTACCATTTAGGAATAATCACCCTTGAAAGTTTCCCATGTTAGTCTATGGAAAACGAGTGTAAACACATATCGCACGCGCTTAAAGAATTTTTCATTGTTCCAATGCAGCGAAGCAATAAAACAATTTAAAACAACACATGTTTGAACACGGTGAGGGAAAACATCGTGAGGAAACCCACATGGCTGAGTTGTACTTAGTCATGTGACAGTGTATTCGTACAAAACGGCGATAGGCCTGCCCCCTATCACGTGAGTACACTGTCCATGCAAAACGTGGGTACTCTGAACACCAGGTGACAAAGTCACGTGATGTTCAGAAGTATTAGTACCTCTGCCAACCCCTTCGGGGATATTCGGCGTGAACGTTTATGTTTATGTTATGTTATGTATGTTTGATTTTGTCCGGCTTCGCTCCAAATTTCGGCATGCGAAGCATTCATGTCTACCTAGTAATATAAGGCGCGATCGCGGGAGCTTGCGGGCGGTGAGAGACGATGCGGCGCGTGGGGTGATGTGATAAGGCCATAGCGCGATGTTGTATTGTAGCTAGGTAGCTACATATGAAAGGTAGGATAGGAACACTTTTCGACCATGGCGTGGCGCACGACTTCATTCTCTAGATAAGTTGGTGGCTGGACTTTACGCCAAATATAAAGCTCAACCACAGATTACAATATAGATACTACGTCTTCTTCGTCATGAAGAACATTTGCTGTGTTCCCTTTTGCAATAGCAATCGCAAAAGTGTTAAAATGCATTGCTTTCCAAAAACTCTCGACTGAAAATGATGGTGAGCAACAATAATACTTGTACTTACATTTCAACATTACACTATGCTACCGAACCATGAAACTTATTCAAACTTACGTGATGTCAATAGCCACCATTGGACCCAATTTGTTGCATGTATATTGTAATATATTTGAGGCTTTATATTAAGTCATAGCACATAATTACAGACACATAGCAAGGCTTGTAAATTACATAAATATAAATTGTATGTTCCAGGCTCTTGGGTATTTTGATAATGTGCATCGACATAACGCCTGCAGAAAATGTTAAACATTAGAATCATTAGTCACATTGTTTAGACTCATAATTAAGCAATAAAATTATATTACTATTAACCCTACATCACAATACACAACACATACACAATCCTTTGATGGGCTGTCTTTTCAGCAATGTTATCATAATCACAGTATGTATACACATCAAACATACGATTTATATTTAAGTAAGCTACAAGCCTTGCTATGTGTCTGTAATTATGTGCTATGACTTAATATAAAGCCTCAAATATATTACAATATACATGCAACAAATTGGGTCCAATGGTGGCTATTGACATCACGTAAGTTTGAATAAGTTTCATGGTTCGGTAGCATAGTGTAATGTTGAAATGTAAGTACAAGTATTATTGTTGCTCACCATCATTTTCAGTCGAGAGTTTTTGGAAAGCAATGCATTTTAACACTTTTGCGATTGCTATTGCAAAAGGGAACACAGCAAATGTTCTTCATGACGAAGAAGACTTGATATCACAGTACTGAATTTGAGAGAATAAGCCAAAGAAACACTAAAAAGACGTAACAATGAACTTCACTCGATCAAACTCAATAATGCAATGAAAGAAAATGAAATGAACACAGGCAATGAACAAAATGGCGGCGGCGGGCGCCAGAGGAGCGGGGGCCTCTGACTCAAGGGAGGGGAGAGGGAGACTTTTTTTCTAAACTAACGCGGTTGTCTGACCTTGAACGAAAAATTTTGTTCTAAGATTATAGCCTGTGAGCTCAACTCATATATGTCCCCACCGAGGGTTTCAAGCGTACTCTGGTGAGTTGGCCTTTATATACCACTGTAGTCATGTGCAGATTCGCAGAGTTGGCAGACTAACAAACACTACCGTAATAGTAGCCGGGACTGTTTCAGCTTTACGATCCTGAAGCACGGTATTATCATAATTTTCGGATAACTAACCAGGTAGCTGAGCTAAGTTGCGTTGTATTTAAACTTCAAAAATCCGAATGCGAAATAGGTGGTATAGCTCGTGAAACCAGGGCCGTAAAATTTATAGTAAAAATAAAAAGCTGGAATGGTAAGGTAACCATGATTTCCGGTTTCCGTTCTGTCAGTAAGTGAATATTTTCGTAGGGTTACCGGGTTTCCGGGTTAGTTTGGTTTGGTTGGTAGAATAGAATGGAATGAAAGCGACTTTAATGTTATCGTCATTAAGTTTACTATTATTTTCATCTACCGGCGACAGGAAGAAGTTTTAATTTTGATGTTTGTTTACTCAGCGGTATTGTTGAAACATGCAAGGAACTGTGTGTAGTAGACTCTTGGATTACTACATAGTATTATTTAATGTTTATTTTACGTTGAAAGAAACTTATTAACTTTTACCAAGATCTAATTATTAAAAAAAAATGAAAACGGTACGAATGTTAATAAGGTACGTAGTATTTACTTAACTTTTGCTATTATGGATGTACATAGAATATTAAAAATACTTTTAAAAACGTGCATACGCTTTCGCACCTGCTGAAAATAAAATATTTAAGTTTTATTTCTTCTAGAATCAACAGCTGTCTTACCGTCTTGTATGGTATTTGTTTTTGCAAAACAAACTTCTTCGTAAAATAAAAAGAACTTTTTAAAGTTGATTGTGATGAAATATTCAAATAAATATTATTATAATCCCATCCATATTTGCAGGGCCCAAAATATAAAAAGAAAAAAGAAAGAGTTAAAACACAAGATAAATCCTGAATGTTTAATTTGCAAGACAGTTTGTGTAGATGAAGTTGTTCCAAAAGTTAAGTTTAAAATTAGCAGCAGGCCCTCAACAAGGGCTTTTACTAAACTGCTGACTAGGCCCTCAACAAGGGCTTTTACTAAATTGCTGACTCAATTAAGCAACTTTATCCTCGTTGAAGTTTACAGATGTATGCCTTTGATTGGAGGGGAAGAGGTAAATGCTCCTCATTGGAATGTACATATTGTGCATTTTGCTGTTATTTACTTTGTTAATGGCAAATTGTCTTTATAACCCACTGAGGATAAAGGTTTTTGAATATTCCATTATATTCACTACAAAGAAAGTGTTGAAATAGATCCCACCATTTCTAAATTTATGTGTACTTTCATACTAAATATTTTATTAGTTTATAAAAAAAGAGGTTAAATACTAGATAATTTGGCAATTAAAGATAAATTTTAGAAATTAATTATCTTGCAACCAGAGATGTTAAGTATTTCTGAATGTTTAATTCAAGTTCTGACATCAAAAAGTTAAATTTTTATTTTTTATGTTGATTAAACCAACAAAATTGCAGAGCAATGAAAGAAAGAATGGGCTTACCTTGTCATAGAACCATATTGAAGTTTATCTATACATGTCCCAAAATTCAATGAAAACCAGAGGAAGGAACTTGAGCTTTTAGATATATTTTGACAATCTGGACACTAGGGGGAGAAAACTATTAACTTCTTACTTCATTAACTAACTATTCACACTATAGAAAAATTCTGGATAAAGTTAAGTTTGAACTTGATAGCTTGAACGAATAGATTGACCCTTTTAATTGTAGAACATTTACATATGACAGTTATTGATTTTTTATGTATGTTTAGAATTAAATAAAAACACAAGGGTTAGAAATTTCATTTTACTTTATTTAAAAAATCATTTCCTTACGTTTTTAAACAAGTAGATTTGATAGAGTTGTATTGTTTTGAAGTGTGATCTTTAATGCCTATGTCAAGTTGTTTGAATGCACACTATTTATTAAATGTGATTGGCACAAAGAACTTAATCACATAACAGTACTACGAACATATGAACATTAGCCATTTACCATCAGGGTAAAGTGGAGCTAAAGTCACTCAAAGGAATAAGATGTTCTGTTAAATCAGCATACATGAAAGTAAGTCCCATTGCCTAATAATGCCAATAATAAGAAATGGCCTCAAAGATTGTATAAATATTAATAATTTGTATTCAAAATAAAAAACACTTTTATAAATGGTCAAAAAACTATAATATTAACAACCCATATTCATTTATTTTAATATCCTAATAGGTAAAGTAAAAGTTAAAGTTCACAATAAATAACTCTCACCTAATTTGGATATAATATGTAGATTGATAATGGAGGAATATTTGATGCTGAGTGCAAATTAAAATGTACATCTTTAAAAGATGGAGTATTAAAAATCTAAGTATCTGTTACATGACTTTGTTGATATTAAACTGGTTGAAGAAAAAAGGTAATCAAATTGACCACCAAATAAATGTCTAGAAGTATTACTCTGTTAATAATATGATTCCTAAAATTTATATAAATCAGTATTTTGAGAAAATGTATTGTTTTGCAAGGTGTTTGAAAGAAGTCTGTATTGCTCATATCTCATATAATTGATTGAGAGTAGACAATATTATGCCGCCTAAGATTAGTTGCCATTTAGTTTAACATATTTTTATCAACCATTAGTTGTAACTCTAGTATGTAAAATTATAACACCATAAAACTGACATAAAATTTATTTAGATGCTTGTAATATAAAGATCATCTTGATAATGATTGTTTATTGCCAAAATATTGAAAAGGCACTTAGCATTAGCTCTGAGAGCCAAAAAAATTGAACAAAATTGGACAACCATGCACCTTACATTAAAGTTCTTATTCATAATCATTCAGATCTATTTCTAATACTTGTAAAGTGGAGGCAAACCATATTATTGCTTCTTTTTGATATGTATAGTAACAAGAAAACTATTGTATTTCTTTAGTCTGACAAAAAAGCATATTTTTTAGTGTTAAACAGTTTAACAAGCACTTCTCAAGACTAAAATAGTATTATTAATTTTTTATATAAGCGCCTTTATTGAGCAAATGAATGTGTTATTAGTTGAGCATATGACATAAAACCTTTCCATTAGAAAAGTTGTAAGAACAAAATGCCTTTGGCAAATTCGTAAAAAAGCTCCAATGATCATGACATTTTTATGTACTTAGTTTGTATGTTTGTTAGTTGACATTGTTTGTAAGTTTAACTCATGTTAATTTTGTTACTTATTAATATATTTATAGATATTATACAGGCTTTTATTTCATAAAATTCATATATGGTTGGGGCCTGGAAATTACAAAGAAGTTATCTATCAGAATTTTCAATTTGGTTCATTTTACTGAGAAGATGGAAGAAACAATTATAAATCTGATATTTAAACAACTCTGTAATTTACAGTCTTCATTTTAAATTGAATTTATAATACCAATGCCTGTGTTCTGCAAATAGCTTTAGACGAGAGAAGACAATTTCACAAATTGTACAAACATGATGTGCATCTGTCATCTTAGACAACAAAATTCTATTAAAACTCTTTTATGTCTTCTTTACTCCAAATTGAAATGGTACGAAAATATATTGTTGACTGGACAATTTGGAACTATGCCCGTATATGTATGTATATCTATTTCATTGATTCCATTAATGCACTATTTTCTCAAAAAAAATCCTAAAAACGATGGACTCTAAAACCGGGCAAATAACCATAACTCACAGCCTCAGTCCCAGTAACGAAGCCGGCCACACAGCCACTAGCTGTCGGTGAAGTGGCTGTCTCCGCTGAAGGTGCACCCCGAGTGCTGTATGACGTGCGTGGCCGCGTAGATCCCGCACTGGACGCACGTGGAGTACGGCTTCCCTAGCACCATCTGGCTGAGGAAACCGCCCGTGAAGGCGTCCCCGGCCCCGTTGGTGTCCACTATATCCTCACGCGCCAGCCGGCTGACCGGGATCTCTCTCACTACCCCTCCTTCCACGAGGATGACGGGCTCGCAGCCCTGAGTGATGACGACCACGCGGGGTCTTGAGGAGTTCAGTTTGGGAAGAGCCGCTATCTTCTGTGCGATCGCCGCGTTGTCTGTTTCTGCGATGTCGAACGCCTTGGCGAAGGCTTCGGCTTCCTGGAAATAATGGAATGGTGTTTGGTTAGTTATCTGAATTGTAGAAGGTGTTATCAGTGTAAGATGATGGTACTAATAGCATTATGGAGCTAATGGCTGAAGAAGACTGAACGCATTGGTACCGGTAGTAAAATGGAACGCGGCCATACGATGTAAAACTTGTTAAATGACATAAAACGAAAAAATGAGAAAAGTTATAATATTGGCAAAATAGTTATCAATGCAAATATAATTTGTCTATGGAATGTAATATTCATTTTCCCGAAATTACAACATGGTATTCATAAATAACTGACACTTAAATTTTGTCGGACATTCTCCATTCTTATAAAACAAACATACATGTCTATAAATCCCAAAAAGGGGAAGCCAGAGCTTTAAAGCTAGAAACTCCACAGCCACATTTAAAATTAATAGGGGACAAGTTGGTAGAAAGAAAATATCGTTACGTTACTGATGGGTCTCCAACCGCATCGCTCAAAAACCACTTATAAGTATACAGTCGGTATAATAATCAACAATACGTATATAAATAATAGTTGAACGCATCATACCGTTTCGTTGCCAAAGAGCACATCCACGTAGGGCAGTAAAGTCTCGAGCGGCTCCTTGTAGAAGTGCGAGACGAAGGGCGCGGACAGGTTCATGGCGAACGTCAGCTGGTTGGCCAGCGACTGCCGCGCCAGCTGCAGTATGCTCTCCGGCGACACCGCCACGAAGAAACCCTGCCACCGACAGTACTCGTCAGCCATGTACACTATGAAATGTTAAGGTGGTTCGGGCACATAGAGTGGATGGATGAAAATAAAGTAGCGATAGAGATATGTGGGAACAACAAAGATATACTGGCCAGTGCACCCTGCTGTGTACCAACTTATAATTTGTATTTATATTTAGCTACATAAACATTTCAATACCGCGATGTACGATTTTTATGACGCTGCTAGTATGCGAGTGAGATCGCCACAGATATATAGAGCCAATGTGGCTGGTATTGTTAGTAGTACGTTTCTAGACCAGATAAGTACACTGTCACATGACTTAAGCAAAAGTCAGCCATTTGAGTTAAATTAAATTATTTATTTGCAAAAAAGTATACATATTTGAGCAGTGGCTCCGCACTAGGCCTGGCCTGTACTGCGGACGCCTACAGAGTTCGATAACCACTTTGATAAATTTACCACACATATGACTCGATGTAGGCCTGACTCAGGATTAGAACCCAGGTTTCTTTGCATCTTACATACACATACTCACGTGACTAGTTTCTATTGGGGTAGGCAGCAACGATCAATCGACACTTTAAGATTCATAAAAATAAGTAATAAGACAAGGCTACGTCCCACGTATCGAGTAAACAGGCGACCGGCGCTCTTTGACCTAACACTCGACCGCAAATTCAGCGCGAGTTACCAACTGTTAGCGCTGGCTTGCCCGCCGACCTGTAGGCGGATTGCAAGTTTTATCGAATCGTTTATTGTACACCGTAGTAAAGTAACGCTTTCCTTAGCATCAGGAGTAAAAGAGACACAGATATCTATTGTTAGCACTCAGTTGAATGGAACTCGACAAATCTGATCGAAAACGAAACTTGGGTAGAAACTCGCAATGGGCCTACTGTCACCAGCGACTCACCGAAGCATAGAAGAACTTGGCCCTGTTGATATCGTCGCTGCACCGCGGGCTGGCGAGGTGGTCGGGCGTGAACTTCTGCGCGGCCGCCAGGTGCGCGCACAGCGAGCGCCGCGTGCCCGTCACCAGCACCGCGCACGTGCCCGTGGGGGTGCTGGGACACACCTGGTATTGCACGTTCACGCCGTCCGCGCTGGGGACATGACCGAGCCGGGTTACACAGGTACGGTGTTTCTTTACCTTCGAAACTTCGACTCATATCGACAATATAAAGGGTGGAAATTGTTTTTTTAGGTATTTGTAGTAGAAATTGCGAAGTTAAGACTTCGAATGAAAGTTTATATTATCCCCAAAGATCATAACATAACATAAACGCTCACGCCCTGCTAACTCCCCGAAGGGGTTAGCAGAGTTACTAATACTTCTGAACATCACGTGACTTTATCTCCATGTATTCAGACTACCCACGTTTTGCATAGACAGTGTACTCACGTGATAGGGGGCAGGCCTATCGCCGTTTTTGTACGAATACACTGTCACATGACTAAGTACAACTCAGCCATGTGGGTTTCCTCACGATGTTTTCCCTCACCGTTAACAACCATGATAAATTAACCACACATATGTCTTCAGAAAAGACAAATTGGTGTAGGCCCGACCCGGGATTTGAACACTAGTCGTTTGAACGTTAACCGGTGTTCTACCTATTGAGCTATCACGTCGTACCACCTCAATGATCCTTTATAGCTAAAAATATATTTTAAAAGCAAAGTGAAATATTCAATAATTTGAATGCTTCTGTTCATGAAAACCTCATGTGAGAATTATTACTAATAAATAAAGGAAAGTTTTTTTATAGATAGATGAATTTCGCACTGGCAGCCATTGACACGGTAGCTCAATTGGCAGAGCGACGGGGGTGTATACCCGAGGTCGCGGGTTCGATTCCCGCCTGTGTCGAAATTTTTTTTCGTTTATTTATCCTTTATGAAATATTCAAAACCTACTTATAATAATTTTCACATTACTGCTAGTAAAAAAGATTTAAACAAATCTAAGCCCTTTGGAATAATTATTGTTTTTGAGCGTGATTAGTTTGTGATGGGTTTCCAGGCACATGAACCTTTAGTCACCCCATTCGACAGCTACGCCAAAAGATGTTACAGTTCTATTCCAAGTCGATAATACACGTCAAAAATGAACTGTATATAAATCATAACATTCATCTATATACGAGTATTCGTATTAATTCGTATCGTATAGTTGGCAATCGATCAAGGTTTAACGGATCGAAATAATAATGAAGCGTATCGATGTTATGGTTTTAACTCATAATTTTAAATTATACCAACTGATGTTGCTCTAATAAAAATACGTAGGTACATAGATTATACAATACATGTATAAAAATACATGCATATAAATCATGGATGGAACAGGAAGAATACAATCACGGCTTTAAAAGGGGTAGCTAGTTTAGTAGTAAAATATTGTCCAATAAAGGATGGGTGTCCCAACAGCTACTTAAATCATTCCCCCTTCCCTTCCTCTTAACCCCTTCATAACCAGCTGGGGTAGAAGCATAGTAAGCTTATTTATTAGTCAACGGTGACTGGTGCAAGACAAGTACGAGGTTGACTTTATACTTAGCAAGCGCGCTATTTTATCACGTGATGATCAGAGTACCCACTTTTTCTTCAACAACCAACATAAAACTTGTTATTTCCAAAAATACTTATATCTTCGTCATGTTTATGAGTTACCGCTTACACCTAAGTTGTTCTAAGGACGTACGAGTATATTATAATACGTTTTAAAATTAGACGAAACTTTATCTTGTAGCGTATAACCAGCGCAGCCTTGAAATGAATACATTACCACAAACTACCAACAAACACTGAGCTTATCTTGTCAGTACAACATAAAAAGCGACCAGCCTATTGCGAATAATTGAGCTAAAATATTATGTAATTACTGGCGCCATCTAGTATATAATATGTAAATTATTAACGATTTGGTTTTGGTCACGGGCGCGATGGCCTATTTCATGTATAATTTCGGTGTTTCTCTACCGTTTTCTATGATTCTTTTTTTATTGAATAGGTTATAATGTAACCTTTTTTAAATTAGGGATGAATGAGAGTATTATAAACGTAAGAGTAAACAAATATAATCAGAATACTTCGAACTGCTAAGCTATCAGGAGTTACACGTGTTATTGTGAGTCAACCATAAAAGATAGACAATTACTGTTGAGAGAAATTTTTTAGACAATTTTATGAAGAATATTTTCGTCATCCATGATTTCTATGTAAGCTTAACCATTAAGGCTGCACACGCGACGGAAGCTTAAAAAATGGAGTAATTTCTCCCGTTTTCCCAAAATTTCCCAAAATTCCCCTTTACTACTCTGCTGGAAAGTATACAAAAACCTGCCCAGGAGTATGAAGAATAATTGTGCCAAGTTTCGTTAAAATCCGTCGAGTAGTTTTTGTTTCCATAAGGAACATACAAACCGACAGACAGACAGACAGACAGACAGACAGACAGACAGACAGACAAAAATTTTACTGATTGCATTTTTGGCATCAGTATCGATCACTAATCACCTCCTGATAGTTTTTTTGAAAATATATTTAATGTACAGAATTGACCTCTCTACAGATTTATTATAAGTATAGATAATGTTTAAATCAAACAATAAAATTCATAACTCTTGTATTGCTTCTCGTCGCTTACTGGTTACCCAACTCAATGCAAGCGTTCACGCCGTATATCCCCGAAGAGGAGGCAGAGGTACTAAAACGGTAAACCCACGTATTGCTTGAGCAGCGCACTGACATGATAAGGGGCAAGCCTGCAGGCCCGACTCAGGATTCGAACCCACGCACGCCACTGTTTTAGAGGCGTTGTGAAGCTCCGCACTGAGCTATCATGGTGCGTCTGTTTTTTTTAATTACATTTAATATATTAAATTATTTTTGTTGTGTTAGTATTCACGTGTAGCACACCACCCCGTGAAAAAACCCCTCTTTTGCACATTTATAATACTCTGTATATTCTCTGTCAAAACTTCATCAGCGTAAATGTTTAACTTTCTGTAAATCTCAGTTTCGCTACTGAAATAAAAATTATAGTATTTAATTCAGTTTTAAAGTAACGCTTTGTTTAGGATTCTGCACCATTGAATAAAAAACAGGACTTAAGACTTCGCTTGTCTGTCTGTTGTTGTATTGAAACAACAAACAACGACTATACTAACTGCCATACAATATACATGTTTAATTCTGTTTTTATTAATAATGTTAAGAAACGTTTCGTGAGTGAGCTGACTCGCACTTGGCCGGTTTCTATATTATCCGAATACAAGAATAATCCAATCTAATAAGATAATTTTGTAAAATCGAAAATCAAACAAGAAATGTTATCGCGATCGGTTGAAGTGAGTTAGATGTCAGATAACATCATCGATAGATTTCACCACTCATAACTTAGATAATAAAACATGAGATTTTTTTAAAGTTTGAAGTGCATATTAGCGGGACAATTAAATCACGTGTAAATCTAAAAAATTTTTTTAGCCTGGTATTATATTTAAGCTGTATAGTCGCAGAATAGAATAATTCTACCCAACTTCTTCCCGTGGTTATCGTTTAAGGCGCCTTTGGGTTGGGTCCACATGGGTTGTTCTAGGCAATTGTTGGGCGAGATGCGGTTAAAGACCCGTCATCAACAATCTTTATTATACAATATCAATAGCCCAACTCATCTTCCGAAAGAGGCTGAGAAATCACCAATTCTGAAACTCCGGCTAGCCCTTGTTGGGATTTATAACCGTGAGAATTTGCACGTATGTATTACATTCAAAATTGGAACATGTTTTGCTGTCAGCCTCACTAGTCATGAGCGTGAATGACGGAACCGATCGTCTATTCTGGATTTGGTTTATTAATTACTGTGACTAGACAGTAATAGACACCTTGTCACTAATAACAAGTATGAACGAGTTTTGTCGCTGTTCCTTACTAATAAAATTATGGGGTAAATAAGGAGTTTTAGAAGTGCTGTGTAGGCTTAGAATAGCACTACACCATTGTTTTCCGGTGGGTGTACGTAAGAGCCGACTAACGGTATTGAGGCTTTTAAGAGATTACTGGGCGATGCAGTTGGCGACATACACCAACAACCTTTATTTCACCATTTTTTCCCCACGCAACATCCAAAAGTGGCTGAGGAATTTCTAATTCCCTAGCTCTGGCAACCCCTCCAAGGTATGTATAGCCGTGAGTATATGTAAGTATGTAAGTGCAGGTAGTCATCTGCAAATTATAAAATGCGTCGTTCACTAATGACCTCGACGAAACCGGGGTAAATGATAGTTAACTCTCCCTGAAATTGTTACATCTACTATTTAAATATAAGTAAGACTTACATCAGTAAAGGAATGATGTAATCGCGCAGCCGCTTTGTTGGTAAAGTATGAGAGGCGTTATCTACCAGTGTTATCTCAGTTCAAACATTTAAACTTATCGTTACTTGCTTCTTCAACAGATACTTTGCTATTCTGTTAAATTTTATCGTATAGGAATATTTTAGCGTAATATTCCACCTTACCTTAAGAGAGCACTCTTACGATTAACTAAATAATTTTTAGAGTTACGTAAATAACATAATGAAATTAATAGAAAATTAGCTCATTAAAATGTGATAACCTTAATTATAACTAAAATCTAATGGTTGATTAAAGAAAAATAAATAATGCCATACTCATATACCATAAAATAAAAATATACATGACTATAAAATATTTTTAACTGGTAGTCTCTGCTTAAAAAAATACTTATATATATATGGAGCTGAGGCTGGAGAATCATCACAAACCAGCTTTTATTGAATAATCTTTTCCCTTCACAACTTCGAAAAGTGGCTGAATTTTTTTTAGTACCAAATATCTAGCCACCCTTTTATGGCAGTTTAAGTCCGTGAGTATATAAATTAATGTGGGCTAAAATATAAATACATGTTTTCAAAGTTTGATTGGAATCTGTTATCTCTTTAATTAAATGAACAGCTATCATAGGTCTGATCTGACTAAGATTTGACAAAATTGTATTTGTTAGTTTGGTCTATTATTTAAGTAATTTAATAAGATAAATAGAGTAAATAAATCATTCCTAACTTACACTGCTCTTTCCTTAAGAATTTGGGCATAGTCATCATTTCCGACGCAGCCAAAATATGTGCATACTCGGGGTACTTTGAGGATCCATTGCGCCACTCTCAGTGAGTTCTGGACACTGCCTCCAGCTATGAACTCCGCTTTGTATCTACAACAATACTTACATTCAATGAATAAGATCTTACAGTTTCTTAATTATTTTTCAGTTTTTCACAAAAAAAAAAAAAAATAGCACATGGGTTTTTCATACAACATTAATTAAATAACAGGAATACAGTTAAATAGTTCTGTACTTCTGACAACCCAGTACAGTTTATTTCCACAAAACTCACTTATCAATAAGCTCCTTGTAGATTGGCATATGCTTTTCTTCAGCCATGATAGCATCATCGGGTTTGAGGCCATATTTCTTGAGAAATTCCTCGTCCACATTAGCGGAGATGTCCAGCAAGGGGTTGCCGATACCCACCAGGAGGCCTTCACTTAAATTATTACTGAAAAAAAGGCAATAAATAAAAAGTATTTTTCTAATTATTTTGTTTAACTATTTATTTAAATTTCTTTCATTCTTAACTATTAATTTTCATTCTATAAATTTATTTATGAGATGGTTAGACTATTTATTAGTACAGAACTCACAACACCAACAAAGCCCCAAACACAGGTTTTGTTTATTCAATATTTTACATAGTAACATTTGAATATCTTAAAGTTTTCACTACTAATGCTTTGTTTCTTTACATCTAATGTTGAGAGATTAAATTAACTTATACTCATGACCATTGTAGTTCCCATTTACAGATTAAAGTTGACTTATATAAAATTTGAATTTAAAATACCTTAAAGTAAAGGACATGTGCCTCAAGCAGACAAAAATTAAAAAAAGAATTTTTTTAACTCACTACCGTAAATAGTTAAAAAAAAATGTTTAAAGAGACTCCACCTGCAGACAAACTGTAAAAACAGTTTTGCAGAGCTTTGTAATAATTGAAATGTAACCCATTTATTTTAACAATGATTAATAAATAATCGGCCTGGGTCGGGCCTACACCAATTTGTCTTTTCTAAAGACATATGTGTGGTTAATTTATCATGGTTGTTAACGGTGAGGGAAAACATCGTGAGGAAACCCACATGGCTGAGTTGTACTTAGTCATGTGACAGTGTATTCGTACAAAACGGCGATAGGCCTGCCCCCTATCACGTGAGTACACTGTCCATGCAAAATGTGGGTACTCTGAACACCAGGTGACAAAGTCACGTGATGTTCGGAAGTATTAGTACCTCTGCCAACCCCTTCGGGGATATTCGGCGTGAACGTTTATGTTATATGTTATTATGTTAATAAATAAATAAATTCCACTTTCTGAATGTCCAGCTACCTTTTAGTATGGCTATGATTTTATTGAGCAGTTAGTGCTGGATAGTGATAAATTATAATAATTACTGCACCACCATGTTTGCAAAGTTAACTAAAGTTATGTCTTAACTATTTAATAACTATACCACTCAGGCTTTAATTACCAAATAAAAAATACAAAAATAGATTTAGCTTTCTCTACCCTGATACAGACAAAAATCCAAAAACATATGTTATAATTAATTTTATGATATATATGAAGACAACACAGGCATACTTATAAATCTAAAATAACCTGGCCACATAGGAAATGACAATGTAAAGTATAAATTGTTGCATGTTTCTTTTTTCTGTTATCTTAAGAAAAACTCAGTTCTTTTAGGTCTCCGTGCTCATTTCATCTAGTGTTCCTTTCATTGTTATAACTAAAGTTTTCATATATTTTTTAACAGAATACAAGCAGCTAAGTTGGTAGCTCTATAATGATCTCTATAAAAAGATATGATGTAGTAGTACATCTTAATAGATAAATAAAAGTAATATAATTTTTGGAGCCAAATTAGTATTTAACAAACAATAAATAAACATAAAATTTAAAATAAGTTTCATATTAAATTAGGATTATTTTATAAAATTTGAAGAAATCTTTATGATTGAGAACTCTCTCTTATTTGTAACTTAAAATATAGAAATGTTAACAAAATAAATATAAACTTTAAAATAAGTTCCATATTATATTAGGATTATTTTATAAAATTTGAATAAACCTTTATGATTGAGACCGCTCTCTAATTTGTAATTAAAAATATAGAAATGTTAGCATATTTATTTGCTGATAAAAGTACACATAAATTAGATCTACTCAAAATAGATTTACCAGGCCATTATGTAATGTATGCTTTCCGAGAAAATAGGAAGAACTGAATCTTGTTTATTATTAACTCCAAGCAATAGTTACTCTTGCTTTATCAATTTATCTCGGTAATCGTAGAAACCAAATGTTTTTGTTGATAATAAATTTATGGTGAGAACGTGTCGCACACCGGCAATACAGTCACAGACTACCTTAAGCTAGGGATGATCGATATTTATCGATGTTGAATAAACATCGATGTTTAACTATAAAACATCGATGTTTTAACATCGATGGGTTGACTTCGATATCATCGAAACATCGATGTTACCAGAAGGAAATATCGAAACGTCAATTATTCTTTTCGGTGCGGACTATCGTGCAGTAACTGTACTAGCTTCAAGTATACATATTGCATAGTCATTAGCAGATTATAAGAGTTCAACTATTTTCCACTAGATGACACTGATCAAAATAATCGGAGTAAACTCACAGCCGTACGGAAAAGTTTGTTTAAATTTCCAAAGAGATTAACACAAGCATGCCTTTGGAGTTGCAAATTTATTTAAAAAGTCTTTTGGTTGGCCTAAAACAAGGCCCTTTACATTTATGGAAGGTACTAGAGTCCAACTGCCCAAATTAAAAAAAAATGCTCTCAAATATTTGTGCTGCACGGCAACATCCACAGCCTCAGAAAGGCTTTTTCTAAAGCTGGTCAACTTCTGTACCAGCAACGGAACAGACTGAAAGGAGAAACATGTCAAAGTATATTTTTTTACAAAGTGTCCCTAAAAAATTTTTTGTAACTTGTTATTTTTAATAATAATAAACTTCTCATTAATATAATAGACAGTTTTATTTGTTTCCAAAAACATCGATGTTTTAAAAATATCGATGGCTCACGATCGATATTTATCGTACATCGATACTTTTGATTCGATGTTGACATCGATGTCTAAGCTATGTCTAAGCGCCCTCTAACCCAGACAGAATAACTGTGAGCGAACCAAGAGCGAACAAACTTATGATTTTTGTCCCATGTTAACTCGTTCGCTGACCATTTTGCAATGGCAAGGATTTTGCTCCAAAGGGCTGTGTAGTATCGGCTTAGAATAGCACTACCCCAATTCTTCCCGTTAGTGCATGTAAGAGGTGACTAAGGGTACTGGGGCGTTGAGAGGGAGACCCATCACCAACAACCTTTATTTTACTATCTTTCTCCCACTCAAATTCCAAAAGTCGCTGAGGAATCTTTAATTTCTCACCTCTGGCTACCCCTTTTGGGGATTTATAGCCGTGAGTATATTTATGCATGTATGGTAATAACTACTGTAAGTAAAATGTCAAATCAGTTCTTTGTACGTCAAACATGTTTAATGGTTGTACATTTACAGTTTGCTATGCTTTAAACATTTCAATATTTCAATTCTATGTTGAAAAAGACTATAAACCTCTCCATTTAATATAAAGTAATATTAAGTAATTCTGGCACTCCTTTGGTGAAAAAAGGCATAATTATTTATTTTTATTTTATTAATTTCATTTATACAATTTTCTAAATTAAAATATAAATAACTTAAATAATAATATTTGTAATGTAGATGAACTCATTTCATAACTCATTCATTATAATGTTATTTAATTTTTACCTTAGTAGTTATCTTAGTTCTTTAAGTATTATGTAATTCTTCTATAGATGAAAATTTGCAAATGGCAGTGTCTTCTTACTTAGATTATAAATCTATAAAGTAGTATTGTTTATATTAGTCTATTGATCTTCCGAATAAAATAAAATAATTCCATACCAAACACTCAAAAAGCCGAGACAGCATCAAGAGTACTAATTTTATTATTAACCTATTTAACCCTATACCTTCAGCAACCGTGATAGCTCAATGGGTAGAACACCGGTTACTGTGCAAACGACTAGTGTTCAAACCCCGGGTCGGGCCTAAACCAATTTGTCTTTTCTAAAGACATGTGTGAGGTTTATTTATCATGGTTGTTCACGGTCAGGGGAAACATCGTGAGGAAACCCATATGGCTAAGTTATACTTAGTCATACGACAGTGTATTCGTACAAAACAGCGATAGGCTATATAGGCCCTATCACGTGAGTACACTGTCCAAGCAAAACGTGAGTACTCTGAACACCAGGTGACAAAGTCACGTGATATTCAGAAGTTTTAGTACCTCTGCCAACCCCTTCGGGGATATTCAGCGTGAAAGTTTATGTTTATGTTAACCATATAAAGCTTAAGTTATTGGCAACATTTTCTATGTCCTTCTTACACCGATTAACATACACAAGTGATGTTTTTGATCGCCGAGTTGGGTGGAGTGTCGTGTCACTTGTAAACAGCCGATAAGTATTTTGATTTTTGATATACTTAGCTCGTAGTCGAAATTTTGACACATTGTTAGCTTTTGTGTAATTTTTGCATCTAATTGGCACAATATTATCTCGTACTTTTTTGTCTGTTTTCTGATGTTGTAATGAAATATACCGGCGTAACTAATCATCACAAATAAGGTTATAGTTGCAATATAAGAAATTGCTGCCTAGTGTCGGCATAGAATAGCACTACCCCATTTCTTCCCGTGGGTGTTTCGTAGGAGTCGACTAAGGGAACAGAGCTTCTACCATCTTCGCCCTTACACCAATCCAAGGTCTGCCGCGCCGAGGGATGCGTGGCCAGGGGTGAGCCTGGTCGCTAGCGTGCCGCCGTCCCGGAGCTTGGTGCACTCCGGGTACTAAATAACCTTACCTAGTCATGCGGGGCTCTGGCTAGGTGGACAGTTTATTTCCCTTGCTTATCGTGGGGCCAAAATGTGTGCAACTAAAAATAAACACGGAGGCGGCGATGCAGCTCGCCACTCATCACGCCGTGGTTCCTCGCGGGGCGAAATGTGGGCTAGAGAGACCCGCTTCAGTACGTTGAATGTGTGTGGAGGGATGCATGAAAAATTAGATGAAGTATGTATGATAATAGATGAAAGAAAAATAGATTTTCTGTGTGTGAATGAAACGAAGCGAAAGGAAAAAGAGGTTTCACAACTTGGCAACATTACAGCGATCTGGTCAGGCGTGGCTAGGGTTACCATATGACAGGCGTTTGCCGCATTTGACAGGCATTTTTAGGTTTAGACAGGCGTGCGGCCGGCATTGGTCAGAGACAGGCATTTTCAAATCTCGGGCGGGGGTACTGTTATATGTTTCCGGTGGATGATTTTACAGAAAGAAATGAAAAGTTTTTCAAGTTCTGATTTGGCTTCATCTGTAAAAATTTTATCTAAGTTGAATATCAGTATTGACGACGTGAATCTATTTGATGAATACGAAGTTCTGAAAGAATATTGTAGAAGTTCAGATGACATATTTTTTTCAGAAAGCTTAACTACATAATGGTGCAAATTTCTCAAAAGTATGGGAAGTAAATGGTGACATTACAGAATTCGTGAAAATCAAAATTGTAAAACAATATTAAATTGTATCTTGTGAAGATTTTTACGTTTACGTTTTAGAAAAGAAAGACCTATTAAAAGAAATAATGTCCTCGGATAATATCAGTTTTAAATATCCTTTTTTATTATTATCTGTTGGCTTTTAATTATGAATTACAGCGTTTTGCTTTAGACAGGCATTTTTCTGAAAAATCAGGCATTTTAGGTACCATACACAGGCATCCCTCTATTTACATATGGTAGCCCTAGGCGTGGCTGACAGCGACAGGGCTTGCCAAGGCGTGGGACTTCTGATATCTGAAAGGATGGCTCAGTGTATGAAAGGTTACGAATGTGTGAGTCCAAGGCTCCTGTGGCTAAAGGTGAAAATAGGGCTTGTCCGGATGCGCATAATTTGTGTGTATGCTCCAGACATGTCTAAGTCACTTTCCGAGAGGGAGGAGTTTTGGAATTTGTTAGATGATGTTGTGAATGGGTGTGATCAGAATGTGAGAATTGTAATGTTAGGAGATTTTAATGGCTGGGTTGGTGTGTCACGCAACGGTTGTGAAAAGGTTTTAGGAAAGTACGGTGATCAAAGGGTGAACGAAAATGGCGAGAAAGTTATTGAGGTATGTTTGGCGAGGAATCTTTGTGTTACAAACACATTGTTTGAACACAAAGATATCCATATGTATACAAGACAGAGAGGACACGAGAGAAGTATGATTGATTTTGTGATTGCTGATGAAAGGCTGAGAGCAAAGGTTGTTGACACCAGAGTCTATAGGGGCACGAATGTTGGCACAGATCACTTCCTTTCCTTGTTATATCCCGAGTAAGAGGTCTGTGCACGCGTTGGCGTCATAGGGCCAAAGTGTCAACAACGGATCTTGCGAGAATAAAAGTGGAGAAATTGCAAGATGATGAAAAGATCAGTGATGTATACGTGAAGAAATTGGATGATAGACTAAGTTGCGTGGAGATGAGGGATGAAATGGAAATAGAAGAAGTATGGAATGTGCTCAAATCGACAATGGTTGAATGTGCGACGGAAGTATGTGGATTGTGTAAAAGGTCAAATAGACCACCAACAAGTTGGTGGGATAAGTGTGTGAAAGAGGCAGTCGAAGATAAGAAGAAAGCTTGGTTAGATTTACTAGCGGTCAGAGCTAGTAAACGAATGGATGCGAGAGTAACAGATGATGTAGTGAAAAATAGTGAAGATGAATATAAGAGAGTTAAGAATGAGGTTAAGAAAAAAATTGAAAAGAAAAAGCGTGATCTGATAGAATGGTGTGAGAGGAAACTCTCTGATAATTTCCGGAATAACCAAAAGTTGTTCTGGAAATATGTCCGGAAAGAAAAGGGAGTTTCCCAAAACACGAGAGTGAATGTAGTGAGAGATGAACAGGGTGAATTGGCGACGGATGAAAGTAGCATGAAACGAGTATGGAAGAACTATTTTGAGGGACTTTTTGAAAAAGAGGACGCATCCGTTTCTTCGCCAATCGACAGTAATGTTGATTGGAACGATGCGATGGGTGCCTTGAGTGAAAGTGAGATCAGTATGGAAGAAATAATGAAAGCAATGAAGAGTATGAAAATAGGGAAGGCGGCAGGGTATGATAGGATAACTATCGAAATGCTGAGGGCTGGTAAAGGGTTGGTGGCTTCTTGGTTGTACTTCCTTTTCCAAAAGTGCTGGTCGAGTGGCAAAATACCACAAGACTGGTGCAAGGCGGTGATTGTGCCCCTGTATAAAGGAAAAGGGTCACGCCAGGAGGCTAAAAACTACCGCGGCATTAGCCTACTCAGCATTGTCGGTAAATTGTATGCTATGGTACTGATTGAAAGAGTGATGAATGAAACTGATGAGAAAATATGGGATGTGCAAGCAGGATTTAGGAAAGGAATGGGATGTATGGATCAAATCTTCTCTCTAAGGAGCATCACCGAAAAGTTCTTAGCTAAGAACCAAAAGGTGTATTGCTCCTTCATTGATTTAGAGAAGGCGTATGATAGGGTGGTAAGAAAGTGTTTATGGGAGGTGTTATCCAAGTTCGGTTTGGGGAGTCAACTTATACGTGCATTGGTATCACTCTATGAGGATTCTAGTGCATGTGTAAGAGTAAACGGGGAAAACACTGACTGGTTCGGAATCTCTAGGGGTGTCCGACAGGGATGTGTAGCTTCTCCGTGGCTCTTCAATTTGTTCATGGATGACTGTTTGACAGAGTTGCGTGAAAGTGATTATGGACTAAGAATGGGTGGATTCATCATTAAATGCCTCTTGTATGCTGACGATCAAGTGCTACTTGCATCATCGGCAGAAGAGTTGCAAGAGATGATGAATATTGCATGTAAGTCTTTTGTAAGAAAGGGAATGAGGGTGAATGTGGATAAGACCAAAACGATGGTTAAAAAACATAAACATTTGTCTCTCAAAAGAGACAGGAAGATGTGACAGAATGCGTGATTGCGATTGATGGTAAGGATGTGGAACAGGTGAAGGAGTTTGTATATCTGGGAAGTTTGTTTACAAGGGATGGAAAATGTGATGAAGATATTGAGAGAAGAGTAAAAAAGGGTAATGCGATTAATGGAGCATTGGATAGCCTAATGTCTAGTCAATCGGTGTCCGAAAGGGCCCGAATGGCTGTGCATGATGCCGTTCTTGTTCCTACGCTTATGTATGGCAGTGAATGTTGGGTGTGGCAGAAGAAGCATGAAAGCAGAGTGAATGCAGGAGAAATGAGGTCCCTCAGAAAAGTTTGTAATGTTAGGTTATGTGATCGTGTGAGGAACGATGTGATTCGTGAAAGGTGTGGTGTAAAAGATGATATTGTAAGTAAGATAGAAAAAGGAATGTTGAGATGGTTTGGGCACATCGAGAGGATGGATGATAGGAAATTGGTAAAAGGTATCTATAGAGCTAATGTGGAAGGTAATGTTAGTAGAGGACGGCCACGAAAGACACACTTGGACCAAATTGAAAGTGTGCTCAAAAAGGCAGGCGTCCGAAGTATGAAGAATAAAAGAGCATGTATGAAAAGATTGATGGATGTAGACGAAGCAAGGGAGGTTTGCCAGGATCGTACGAAGTGGCGATCGATAGTCTCTGCCTACCCCAATGGGAATTAACGGCGTGAGTATATGTATATGCATGTATGTATAAGAAATTGAAGTAATTTCCGAATTTTTCACTGATGTTAATTCGTCAATTGATGATGTAGAAGGTGATTACCAGAATAAGCATTTCAGCCACGATTCTGCGCATAGTACTCCATTTCCAGACGCTGTAAGTAAAGTACTATGTAACAGGCTGTGTAGTGTCGGCTTAGAATAGTTCTACCCCATTTCTTCCGGTGGGTGTACGTGAGAGGCGACTAACGGTATTGGGGCTTTTAAGGGATTTTTGGGTGATGAGGTTGGAGACCCATCACCAACATCCTTTATTTTACCATCTTTTCACCACTTAACTTTCCAAAAGAGGAATTTCTAATTCCTTAGCTCTGACTACCCCTTCTAGGGATTTATAGCCGTAAGTATATGTATGTATTTGTACTATGTACGCTGAATATAAAGCAGCCTCCTGAAGAGTAAATTGATGATGCTCCTGGACCATCTGGCAGTGGAAGTCGTGTGACGTCCGGAGATACAATAGAAACTAGAATAAAAAATAGCTATGGAGTATGCTTTTATATAAAAATAAGCATAATAAAGAACATCTGGAGCAATTGGCCTCGAACAATATTTTAGATATGCATTCCATAGGCAAAGTTGTTTAGTTTGATGTCTTTTATCAATTTAAATTATAAAAAGGGTATGTTTTAAAAACGAGGTCTAAGCCAATTTAAGTATTCTCATATGTGGTGAATGAATATAATATTGCCGTGTAGTGCCGGCTTAGAATGTCGCAACCCCTTTCTACCCACGGGTGTCGTAAGAGGCAACTTAGGGTATTGGGGCTTTTTATTGGATTTTGGGCGATGCGGTTAGAGACCCATCACCAAAAACCTTTATTTTACGCCTTTTCCCCACTTAACTTCCAAAAGTGGTTAAGGAATTTATAATTCCTTGGCTCTGGCTAACCCTTCTAGGGAATTATAGCCGTGAGTATATGTATCTATAACATGCAAGTGTCAACATAATCTAAATTCCTTTATTGATTTAATCTCTTTTAGTTAATAGGTGCGCGCCACCCCTAGAGCCTGTTATGCAAAATAGATAAACAGCGCCTTCCTCAATGGCAGCGATTTCAGAATTTCAGTGCGA
The DNA here is from genome assembly GCA_963576735.1 of Bedellia somnulentella. Lineage (NCBI taxonomy): Eukaryota > Metazoa > Arthropoda > Insecta > Lepidoptera > Bedelliidae > Bedellia > Bedellia somnulentella. The sequence goes on from OY755186.1 coordinate 1,592,308, forward strand.
TGCGCCTCGGTATGCGCTGTAGTTGGTCTGAGGCTGATAGTCATTTATTATTGTCTATGGATTTAATTGCGCAATCGGCAAACCTCCTTGCACTATGCTTTATTTTTCTTTAAAGTGAAATCATTCGTTCAATATTTAAAAGTACATACTTCGATTTTCTTGATATCGTTCATTCATTTATAACCTCGAAACGAAAGATTTGGAAGAGAGCTACCATACCAATCACGTTTTTGTGATCCCGGTGAGAATCTTCGAGAAGAAAAGGTAAAGTCCTTTTTTGTGCAGAAAAATCGTCATTCCATTAACTCAAAATGTTTCGCCTGCCTCGAATTGCTCGTCAGACCCTTTCTCTTCACAAATCACACCAGCTTAGTCGATTTTATGCCAAAGATGTGAGGTTCGGCGCCGATGTGAGAGCACTTATGCTCCAAGGAGTAGACATCCTCGCTGATGCCGTTGCAGTTACCATGGGTCCGAAAGGTAGAAACGTGATTTTGGAACAATCGTGGGGCTCGCCGAAAATAACCAAAGATGGAGTGACAGTTGCTAAGGGTGTTGAACTTAAAGACAAATTCCAGAATATTGGCGCAAAACTCGTTCAAAACGTAGCCAATAACACAAACGAAGAAGCCGGTGATGGAACTACAACAGCAACCGTCCTCGCACGTGCCATTGCTAAGGAAGGTTTTGAAAAAATCTCAAAAGGCGCTAATCCCATTGAAATCAGAAGAGGTGTCATGCTTGCTGTTGATGCTGTAAAAGACAAACTTAAAAGTATGTCAAAGCCAGTGACAACTCCTGAAGAAATCGCCCAAGTAGCCACTATCTCGGCAAATGGTGACACTGAAGTGGGTAATCTCATTGCTGAGGCCATGAAGAAGGTTGGCAGAGATGGAGTTATTACAGTTAAGGATGGCAAAACCCTCAATGATGAATTAGATATAATTGAAGGTATGAAATTTGATAGAGGTTATATTTCACCATATTTCATCAATTCTTCCAAAGGAGCCAAGGTAGAGTTCCAGGATGCTCTAGTCTTGTTCTCTGAAAAGAAAATCAGTAATGTACAAACTATCATCCCTGCTCTGGAACTAGCTAACCAGCAGAGAAAACCTCTGGTAATAGTTGCTGAAGATGTTGATGGAGAAGCTCTGTCCACACTGGTTGTCAACCGGCTGAAGATTGGGCTCCAAGTTGCAGCAGTCAAAGCACCAGGATTTGGAGACAATCGCAAAGCAACTTTAAATGATATGGCAATTGCAACCGGTGGTGTTGTTTTTGGTGATGATGCCAACCTCATCAAGTTGGAAGATGTCCAAATATCAGATCTTGGACAAGTTGGCGAGGTTTCTATCACCAAAGATGACACTCTATTATTAAAAGGAAAGGGCAAAAAAGCTGATATTGACAGAAGGGCTGAACAAATCAGAGATCAAATCCAAGAAACAAACTCTGAATATGAGAAAGAGAAATTGCAGGAAAGACTTGCACGCCTAGCTTCTGGTGTTGCTGTCCTTCATGTCGGAGGATCCAGTGAAGTTGAAGTTAATGAGAAGAAAGACCGAGTCAATGATGCATTAAATGCCACCCGTGCCGCTGTTGAGGAAGGAATTGTTCCCGGAGGTGGTTCAGCACTACTCAGATGCATTCCAGTTCTTGATAAGTTGAAGACATCAAATGTTGACCAAGCAACTGGTGTTGAAATTGTTAAGAAAGCTTTGAGAATGCCATGTATGACAATTGCACGCAACGCTGGTATCGATGGTTCAGTTGTAGTTGCTAAAGTTGAAGATCTTGGCCCTGAATTTGGATATGATGCACTCAACAATGAGTATGTTAACATGATTGAAAAGGGTATCATTGACCCTACCAAAGTTGTCAGGACAGCGCTCACGGATGCCAGTGGAGTTGCTTCTTTGTTGACAACAGCAGAGGCCGTTATCTGTGAACTCCCACAAGAGAAAGAACCCAACCCCATGGGCGGCATGGGAGGTGGAATGGGCGGCATGGGCGGAATGGGAGGAATGGGAGGCATGATGTAAACATCACAACACAAAGTAGTATATGTGCATTTAAATTGTAAATGGTATTTACAGCATTATTGTGTGATTTGAAATGAATGAATGTATCTTTTATTTTTGTCAATTTATTGACGAGTTCCGATTGGGTTAGTGCAGTTGACTGTTAGTATAGTTAGTTTGTAATATTTGCTTATGTTCGCCAAGCAAAGTGTTATTATCTTTAATAAATTTAATGTTTTCTAATTGTTGTTTTTCTTTATTATTTATTATCTCTAACCATTAAATTGAAAGTTAGGCAGATAAGTAAAACTAGTTATTGTGAGAGCTTGGCAGCGACAGTACTTTTTTGCTAACTCAGCTTTCAAAAGTGACGCAATAATTTCTATTTCTGTAGCTCTGGTTACCTACATTTTTCTTGGATTTACGAGGGCTGCTATTTATGTATCCGGAATAAAAAAAAGAAACAAACATATATCAATTAATATGGTTTTATTGCTTCTCAAAATATTCGCCGCTCAGATCTATACACTTTTGCATGCGTTGAAACCAATTTTCATAGCACTTTTTCCACTCAGACTGAGGTATCTCCAAAACGTGCATTTTGAACGCATCGACTGCCTCTTCGCGGCTCGAAAAACGTTGACCACGTAATTTTTTCTTCACATTTGGAAATAAATAAAAATCATTGGGTGCCAAATCAGGGCTGTACGGCGGATGACCTGTCAATTCGATCTTTTGAGCTTCTAAAAACTGAGTTGTGACGGCCGACCTGTGACAGCTAGCATTGTCGTGATGCAGAATGATTCTACGTTGTCGGTTAGTCTTTCTTATTTGTTCAAAGACTTCCGGCAAACAAATGGTCGTATACCACTCCGAATTAACAGTTTTACGATTCTCTAAAGGCACTGTAGCTACATGGCCATTTATACCAAAAAAACAAGCGACCATTTGCTTCAATGTGCTTTTTGCACGAATAACTTTTGTTGGGTTCGGCTCATCTTGGAACACCCACACCGTGGACTGCTGCTTAGTTTCGGGGTCGTAAGCGTAGATCCAAGATTCGTCACCTGTGTAGATATTATAAACAGCTTTTGACGCACCACGGTTGTATTTTTTTAACATTTCTTTGCACCAATCGACACGAGCCTGTTTTTGATCAATACTCAAGTTGTGCGGAATCCAACGGGAGCAAATTTTTTTTACAGCTAAATGTTCATGAAGTATCTTATGTATGCTCGTCATACTAATGCCCAGAGATGCCTCTATCTCACGATATGTAACATGACGATCTTGAGTTATTAGTTCCCGGACAGCATCGATGTTTTGAGGTACAACGACCGTTTTAGGGCGACCTTCTTTAATTTCATCAGTAAGCTTAGATCGTCCACGATTAAACTCGCTAAACCAGTGATACACAGTGGTCTTTGAGGGTGCTTCATCCCCAAAAGTCGAAGTAAGCTGATCGATGCACTGTTTTTGAGTTAGACCACGCCGAAAATCGTAAAAAATCATGGCACGAAAATGTTCACGAGTTAAATCCATGGTGGTGAAGACACGCAATTTTCAAAATGACGCTACGATGTGAAAACAATTGACAGTCACATAAAAATAAATGTATTCTAAAGCTAAAGAGTTCTATTTTTAAATGATGTAATTACTTTTTAAATTATTGTTCTGTAAGTGGCCAGTTCCGGATACATAAATAGCAGCCCTCGTATAGCGGTATTATATCATGTAATGTATGTAATTGGTTAGGTATTCTTAGCCGGGTGACATTATTTTCGAATGAAATTACAGTAGGTGAACACCTGGTAGAAAATGACAATGATCTTTGAGCGATACGGATGATAGGTAGGCAACCATGGCGTCTCCTATGGCAAGAGGGTACCATTGTATGTAGTGTGGCGTGGGTTCAAATCATGAACCAGGCCTAGACTGGTGTGTCTTCTAAAGTCATGTGATTTATTTTCACGGTCGTTAACGTCAAGGAGAAAAAAATGTGTCTGAACCCCTACTTAGTCACGTGACAGAAATCGGTGACAACATGTCACATGATTTTTTAAACTAAGCATTGTTTCTTATGCCACGATAAGAATGAGTACCTTCAGTTGGCAATTCATTAGAAACGATCCGTTATACAATATTTTACCCTCTCCACAAGAATTAGGCAACTAAGCAGGCATTTACTACCCATGACCAAGGACCAAGCAACAGTGAAAGCTCAGTGGGTAGAACGACACTTATGGTGCCCACGATAAAAAAAAGTTTATTTTTCAAAATTAAGTTAAATACTAACATTTTTTGAACGTCAAACTTTATTAAATTTATCATTAGTCCGTTGCTTCGGAAGGTGTTCGTAAAGAGAAGAAGCAACAAAGGAACTCTTTTCATTCACATTTTTTCATTTAGAGCTAGCGCGCACTGGTGACTTTTTTCTGCGTGACTATTTTGTCTCTTTGATTTTTAGTATGAAGATCTCCCGAAAGTCACGTCGCTACGTGTGCGCACCTTCATACTAACCCATAGACTTGATAAGAGTGACAAAACAGTCACGGTGACTAAAGTCACCAGTGCGCGCTAGCTATTATTCAAAATATGGTTTGTACAATTTTGGGTCATATTTTTGCTTTATAAAAGATTTTCTATGCGACCAAACCAAACGCTAGTTTGACATAATTAAATTGTCCTTCACAAAAACCAATCACATAACGTGAGAAGAAAATCCTCACCAGACAATTATTCCTTGGAATAACGAGGGAAGATTTATAGCTTTACGGACACGGTCAAGTGCGCGTTGGGTTCTTGTCGTTTAAAAAATCTTGAACACTGTAGTAAGATTTCTTTAAAAGCATGGCTTTAATTGCCTTTTTAAAAGATGCCACAGGCAATTCCAATATGTCAGACGGAAGTTTGTTGAACATTTTGAGGGATAGTCCCATAAAGGAGTTACTTACTTTATTAAGTCTCCACTTCGGTACGTTAAGTTTGTCCTTATTTCGAGTGTTGACAGTATGCCTATCAATAACTTTACTAAACTGGCCGATATGCTTTATGGCATACATTAAATTCTCAAATATGTATTGACAAGGGACAGTTTCGATGCCAATATCTTTAAATTTTTCGCGCAACGAATACCTCGACCTTAACATGTAGGTAGATAGATCAGATAGCTCGCTTTTGTAAGACGAAAACTTTATGAACATCAGCCGCTTTACCCCATAATAAAATTCCGTAAGACATAATGCTATGAAAATAACTGAAATAAACAATGCGAGCTGTTTCTATGTCTGCCATTTCTCTAATCTTACGCACGGCATACGCTGCTGAGCTCAGCCTTTTAGAAAGTGTTAGTATATGGGGTCCCCATCCAACTTAGAATCGATTGTTATCCCTAGGAATTTTGTTTCTTTAACTAATTCTACTTTTTCACTGTCAACAACAATATTTGCCTCAACTTGCCTAACATTCGGTAAAGTAAATTTAATACATTTAGTTTTTTTGGCATTCAGAACCAGGTTATTTACAGTAAACCAATGCAATACCAGTGAGATAGCTTTATTTACGTCGTCAAGAGATGTAGAGGATCTCGCTACATTAAATATTAAAGAAGTGTCATCTGCAAACATAACTATCTCAGAATACTTTTGTACCATAAATGGTAAATCATTAATGTAAATTAGAAACAGTAATGGGCTAAGTATAGAACCCTGAGGAACGTCCATCTCTATTTCTGATCCTTCCGACGTAGTTCCATTAATATCAACCTTTAACGTTCTTTGTTCTCGATGAGGGTTCAAATCACGGGTCGGGCCTACACCAATTTGTCTTTCCTAAAATCATATGTGTGTTTAATTTATCATGGTTGTTAACGGTAAGGGGAAAACATCGTGAGGAAACCCACATGGCTTGGTTGTACTTAGTCATGTGACAGTGTATTCGTACAAAACGGCGATAGGCCTGCCACCTATCACGTGAGTACACTGTATGTAACGTGATGTTCAGAAGTATTGGTCCCTCTGCCCAACCCCTTTGGGGATATTGTCATGTATTGCTAATTTGTATCTACCCACTGGAGAAATATATAAATCAGTCTTGATCTGAATGTGGTGTTTTACTGATCTCTCTATGATATTATAATTAATTTTACATGGCGCAGTCGGTAATTGGTATTAATTATACAGTCGTTAGTGAATATTAGGTGTTGGAAAACTATTAGTGACAAGTAAAAGAATAGGAAAGAGAAGTGTGCATTATTAAAAATGGAAACAGTACTGACGCCGCCTAAACCGTTTGTGTTCGATCAATCATACAATAATGTGGCATCGGGTTCATTGTGGAATGATTGGGAAAGGTGGAAGAAAGGTGTTCAAATTTATTTTGAGGCTTGTGAATTGAGCACGAAGTCAGATACGACCAAAATAAACATATTACTTCACATATTGGGTGAGCAGTGCCGAGACATATTAGATCTTAATAAAATAACATTTACAACACAAAAGCAAGTATTAGATAAGCTTGACCAACACTTTAAGGTAAAGAAAAATATAACCGTCGAAAGACATAACTTTTTTACCCGAAATCAATACGGAAATGAGTCCATTGATCAATATGTATTTGAATTAAAAAAATTAGCTGAGACCTGTGAGTTCGGCGCTTTGAACGATGGATTAATCAAAGATCGATTAGTTTGTGGCGTGAACAGTGGAAGTATTCGGGAGCGATTATTACGAGAAAAAGATTTGACTTTAAACAAAGCAATGGATATTTGTCGGGCAGCAATTGTTTCCCAGATGTATTCGGAAAACATAAAACAGGAAAGTGAAAAACTAAAAGAAGGTTCGCTAAATAGTATTAATGAAAATAATAACAGTGAAAACTTGTGGTTGTTAAGAGGGCAACATTCGGATCGGAAAGGACAAGGTTTGAGACCGCGCAGAGGCGACGTATACATGAACGCTGGCAGCAGCGGCGGCGGCGGCGGCGCGATACCGACGACGACGGCGGGCGGGGCGGCGGAACACAGCAGAGCGCGCGGCGGCGGCGGCGGCGCGATACCGACGACG
>OY755186.1:1599591-1749591 GCA_963576735.1 Bedellia somnulentella
GGAAACCTTTTTTGCATTCTGTACGTTAAGAATTTTTGATTCTATACAATGTGAAACAGTTGTTTAGATTTTTTGGAAGCTAGTAGGTAAGTAATTGCATTATAGTAGTTTATGTTTCATTACAGCGCCAGTGCTGGTGGGCTGGGCAATTAGAGCAAAACGTTAGACGTGGGGGGGCATTGGTGATCAAAAAGGGGGCATTGGAAGAGGCATCGTGGCAAGACGAAGCAAAACGGGGGGCGTTAATGGTGAGATCTTGGTTGCGGTTGGTCGCCACATCGACTTCCACCGCCCCCCTGGAAAACGTTGCCTCTGTTAGGGGGGCTTTGCCTCCTGGACTGAAGACCCACTCGCTACCGTTGCTTCTGGATGACGCAACTGAGGTAATTTAACATAGCCGGCTTAAAATAGCTTATTCAATAAAAATCTATGGTTATTAACTTATAAGGGACATAACACATTTTTAAGTTGCAATGTACACGTTGCGACATAGCGAATTTTACTCTAGTTGACATTTGAGTGGGGCAAAATATTAAAATATAAATTTTTGGTGATGGGTCTCCAACCACATTGCCCAACAATCACTTAAATAACCCTAGCAACCCATGTCGCCTCTTACACTCACGGTAAAAAATAGGTGAATGCTATTCTAAGCCGACTCTACACAGCTTTCCTAAAATTACTTAAAAATATTATGACACCAACAGAACATATTTTGAAAATATCCCTTATAAGCTAGCCCTGTTGCTTCACTTCTGATAAAATACAAATTATAATGAAATTTATAACTCATATGTTAATGAGTGCGTTGATAAACTTGACCTCTTATCGTGCTCCTGATACATTGTTATCAACTTGAAAGTACGCTATGCTTTAATAATGTTGAGTTGTTTAATTTTTCTAAAGTAATAAATTTTGAAACTAACACATACATACATATACTCACGGCCATACATCCCAAAAAGGGGAAGCCAGAGCTTCAGAGCTAGAAACTCCTCAGCCACATTTGAAAGTTAATAGGGGAGAAGTTGGTAGAAATAAAGTATCGTTGGTGATGGGATCTACTTATAAATCCCCACACCCTTGGTCGCCTCTTACGACAACCGTGAGAAGACTACACGGCTAAAATAACACATGCATACATTTATCTGCTTTCGTTAAAAAATGTACCATACATTACCCAAGATCGGTTGAATGGTTTGTATTTTTACTTAGCCATTATGGAATAATTCGCTATTATATTTTTGTCCGCTTTTGTGTTGGTTCATTGTCCAGGCAATAATAGTCTTTTGAAAACTAGATCTAGGGTTTTGCAATCAACTACTACAAAAGAAAATAAATAACATTAATTCCGGGTTAGAATAAAAATAATAGCTGCAGAATTTTGCCTTTTTGCTATCTATGTTTTGTAAAAAAAAAAGTGGTTCTGTGTTTGGTGATATCATTTATCTTCATATTAATCGGTTAATTGTAGAAAATTCTGTTATGCAAGAAAATTCGATTTGTAATCCACAAATAGTATTAAAGAGTATTTGAATGTAGATCGTCCTCAAAACTTATACCTCTAGTATGACATACATACATACATATACTCACGGCCGTAAATCCCAAAAAGGGGTAGCCAGAGCTTCAGAGCTAGAAACTCCTCAGCCGCATTTGGAAGTTAATAGGGGAGAAGATGGAAAAAATTAAGTATCGTTGGTGATAGGTCTCCAACCGCATCGCCCAAACCCACTTAAAAAGCCCCACACCCTTAGTCGCCTCATACGACACCCTCGGGTAGTAAGGGGTAGTGATATTTTAAGCCGGCACTACACGGCAACAACATGACATGACAACTATTACGTGTATTGATAGATATCTCATTCAATAATGTTTACATGATAATAATATGACAATAACGAAACAGGAAAAAATGAATTATAGAAATAATCATAATAGCAGTGTTCTGATTTGCGTGATGTTATTTGTGGCAAGGTAAAACACTGAAATGAGCTTTACATTATTAAAAGTATGATGACTATATAACGTTTTTATTGTTGAGGAATTTGGAACAATCATAATAAACATAACATAAACGTTCACGCCGAATATCCCCGAAGGGGTTGGCAGAGGTACTAATACTTCTGAACATCACGTGACTTTGTCACCTGGTGTTCAGAGTACCCACGTTTTGCATGGACAGTGTACTCACGTGATAGGGGGCAGGCCTATCGCCGTGTTGTACGAATACACTGGAACAATCAATAAATGAATAATAAAATAAAAAAATAAATAATAAATGTAGGCACCGAGATAATATGTATACAGATAAAATTATCACCAAATTTATTGTTAACTCTACGATATTTTCAATAAAATTAAATACATGTATATACCATCTAAGACTAAGAAAAGTACAACTATAATTATCTTATCTATGTTGCCCTAAGCGGGGATCGAACCCACGATCTCCGGGCCCATAAATCTGGTGTCTTTACCTACTGCAGCACAGCTTTTCACTCATCTTAAAGCCCAGCCCATTAATTTATTCTTCCGATGTGTATCGTGTTGGGTGATTTAAGATTTAGGGGCTTTTTCCATTTGGCCCATCACCAACTCTCCTTTATTTACAATATTTTCTTCTCGCAACTTCGTTGTTACTACTACTTATAACATACCACACTCTGTTTTGATATAGAAACATAATGTTTACGAAACCTATAGTCACATAGAACGCCACATCAGTTAAGTAATGATGTAGTGCTGTTAATTGACTTATTGAATTCAATAATCGGCCCTCGTTACAGCTATCTGATGAATTGCAAAGTTTCGAGCCATAATTCGTAATATTAGCCCAAGAGCGGGTAGAGTTCTAACAATGTGTATTATCGGGGGCCATTGGGGGGCGTTGTCTGGATTATTACTTAGTATATACCACACCCCGTTAGAAACATAATTATATTGCTTTTGGAGTCCTCTAGTCACTCTGTATATCATTCTAAGATATGATATTTAATTTAACAGATATTTAATGCAATGCAACCGTGATAGCCCAGTGGGTAGAACACTCGGTTATCGTGCAAACGACTAGTGTTCAAATCCTGAGTCGGGCCTACACCAATTTGTCTTTTCTAAAGACATATGTGTGGTTAATTTATCATGGTTGTTAGCGGTGAGGGAAAACATCGTGAGGAAACCCACATGTCTGAGTTGTACTTAGTCATGTGACAGTGTATTCGTACAAAACGGCGATAGGCCTGCCCCCTATCACGTGAGTACACTGTCCATGCAAAACGTGGGTACTCTGAACACCAGGTGATAAAGTCACGTGATGTTCAGAAGTATTAGTACCTCTGCCAACCCCTTCGGGAATATTCGGCGAGAACGTTTATGTTATGTTATGTTATTAATGCAATAATATGTCCTAATTCCAGTTACCAGACGAATGGCAAAGTTCTGAGCCATTATCTAAAGTGATAGACCAAGAGCGAGAAGAGTTAGAACAATGTGTATTATCCGGGGGCGGTACGGGGGCGTCCGGGGGGCGGTGTCTGGATTCCATACTGAGGGTGGCAGCAGCAGCTAGGGTAGCTACAAGGGAACAAATCGAGAGAGAATTGTTAAGGGATGAAAATAGGGAGGCTCTGTGAGTATATTATTTGTGTTTTTAATTTTGTGTTTATTATATTTGTAATCCTTACTCTACAATATTTGCCCTACTCAACTTCAAAAAGTGGCTGAATAATTTCTAATTCTAATGTGATGTATGCATGTGTATTGTAATACTAGCGATTGAAACCCCGCTACAGATAGCTGAATAACGAGGAATCTGATATAATGGCTTCCGCAGCAAATGAGCAAACATACTCTTCAGCTCTTTATATTTTTTATTTTATTCGATATATAGTAATTGATTCGATATGTAGAATGGATTTCTTTTTCTCACCTGTAATTGGTTTAAGAATTAGCCGTATTATACTTGTATATTTTTATAATTGAAGCTCTGGCTAACCTTTTTAACCGACTTCAAAAAAAGGAGTGGTCTCAATTCGACCGTATATATATATATGACGACGGGGGCGCCTCAGGAGCATTTTTAAAAAGTGTGACGTCAGCATTGCTGACGTCACAAATATTGGTATCATCCTGACGACTCATCATAGGTCTTCGAAAGAAAACTCCAGCAATTCTCCGAGATTCGTTTATTCGTCTTGCAGCGTAACGGCGTTCCAAAGGGAGGTCCGCACCGTCCGACGGTTCGAGCAAGAATGCCTGTCGCCGGCGGTGCGGCCGTGTTTATAGGAAGCATCGCACGTGCAAGTTGCATGACGTCACTTGTTTACAATAGGAAGCGTCGCACGTGCAAGTTGCATGACGTCACTTGTTTACAATTTTTAGTTTTAAGTATTGAAATTACAATAGCAATGCGTTATTTTACTGCACAATTAATTCTGAATAATTAATTGATGTTTTATGAACTTATTTAACAATACTTTAATTGGTATTTGATCAACTTAACTGATTAAATATTTGAATCAAATGTCGCGTCAAAATTACATTAACAACATGCTAGTTTTCATTACAATCAATTCTAAATAATCAATTGAAGATTTCCTGTACTTATTTAATAGTAATTTGATTGATTATTTGATAAACATAATTATTTAAGTATGTGAATCACCCGTCGCGCCGATACGGCCATACTGACAGGCGGTGCGCGCTCTGCACCAGCCTTATTGAATTTTGTTCTTGTGGGTTCTCGTAGTCTCGTAGGGTCTCGTAGAGTCTCGTAGGGTCTCGTAGATTCCTGTAATAGCAGAAAGAGATTTTTCTGAGTAGTGGATCTGTGGGCAACTTGCGTCGCTTTATCTTATTAGTTTTATGTAATCATAGTTAGTTGTAGCATATCAGTGCTAGTAATATTAGTTAGTTCTCGGAGTTGTTATTGCAGTGGTCTCGAAGGTTCTCGGAGATTCTCGGAGGGTCTCGTAGATTTCTCGGGGGGTCTCGGAGGGTCTCGTAGATTTCTCGGAGGTTCTCGGAGGGTCTCGTAGATTTGCTGAAGGATTTTATGAAATTATTGAATATTGAGTTGCTTACCCCATTATTCAGATGAGTTTTCCTCGCCTAGTAGGTTGTGGTTTGATTGTATTTGCAGCTCATCTCGTGAAGTGGATGGAGCTGGCTCTGCAGCAGGATCCCGATGAGCAGGTGATTGGTTTCCCGCCGATACGGTCAACTGTTCGCCAGGTTGTGGAGCACGGCGCAGCTGGTCATGGGCGACTTTGCGGGGTCGTCCTCTGCCGATGACTTTCTTCACCAAATACCGGTCGTTTTCCAGTATTCGAAAGATTTCATATGGCTCGCTGTATTTAAGGTCAAGTGAAGTTTGGTTACGAGGGTTGTTCTTGACCAATATGTATTCTCCTCTTTGGAGATGGTGGACTTTGGCCTTGCGTAGGTTGAAGCGTTGTCGGTCTTGTTCGCTGGAACGGGTCATCTTATCTTGCACTCGTCGAGTAAGCGCTTCGATATCCACTGTTTCGTTGTCAATATCCACCAAGCTTAGAATCTCGGGAGGTACGCAGTGTTTTCGTTGTGTGATTAGTGTAAGTGGTGCAACACCAGTGACTCGATGTGGTGTGCAGTTCATTGCCAGTTGAAGTTCTTCAAGTGTGGTGTGCCATGGCTCTGATTCGTAGTTTTTAATCATTACCAAAGCATTTTTGAGGGTTGCCACTACCCTTTCAACTTGGCCATTCGCTCGGCTTACTCCTGGAGCGATAGCATGGACGTTTATTCCAGTATTGTCGCAGTATTCCTTGAACTCGCCCAGGAACTCTCTTCCTCCATCTACGATGATCTGGACCGGAGCACCAAATAGATGCACCATACGTTTTAAGGCTGCTAACGTACTGTGCGGAGTTTTGTTGTTACTGAAGTACAACAAGATATACTTCGAAAAGGCGTCAACAGTAACTATGACGTACTGTTGATCATCTGGAGTACCCAGTTTGCCGGTTATGTCCATATGAATAACCTGGAAGGCAGCAGACGGTTTTTGTATTGGGTGTAATTGGGCTTGAATGGCTCCAGATCTTCCTTTGGATGTTCGGCATACAATACAGTTATCCACAAATCTTCGAACAGTAGAACTCATGTTATGGAACCAGTAAGTTTCTCGAATTTTCTGTAGTGTCTTTTCCCAGCCTGGGTGTTTTAATGCAGTGTGAAAAGAGTTTATGGTGCTCCACTGAAAGGATTTGGGAACGACTATACTGAGCTGCTGGCCGAATGTAGAATCGTCTATGTTCTTCTTCAAGATATTGTCATCCAAGACATAACCTTCTACGGGATTGTTGTCGCTGATGTTGTCCATTATTGGTCGTAGTTCTTCGTCTCGCCGCTGTTCAATCTTGAGCCATTCCATGTCTCTCGTCATTACGTTGACTGCCAACTCAACAGGGTTTCTACTGAAGAAATCAGCATGCTGCAGGCGTTCGCCCTTGCGATATTCCACCTCGAAGTCGTAGTTTTGTAAGAACGCCCACCAGCGATGAATCCTCGGTAAGAGATCCTTTTTATGTTTTGAAGCTTTCAAGGCATTGCAATCTGTTATCACGGTGAATTTTCGCCCGTATAGGTACTGGCGGAAGTGTTTTATCGCACGTACCACTGCTAGTGTTTCCAGTTCGTAGGAGTGGTAGCGGCTTTCAGCATCCGTGGTTCTCATGCTCATAAAGGCAACCGCATGTTGACGCCCATTGATGATCTGTACCAGCACTGCACCAAAACCGAGGCTGCTTGCATCCGTGTATAGTTGAATGGGAGCTTCTTCTTGAAACAATGTAAGTACTGGGGTAGACGTAAGGCACTCTATGATAATGTTACGAGCTTTCTCGTGCTTGTCCGTCCATGTCCATTTTGCTCCTTGCTTCGTCAGTTCGTACAAAGGAACCATCACACGGGAAAAGTCGGGGATGTACTTTCTGAAGTATCCAGCCAACCCGTTGAACTGCCTGAGTTGCTTGACAGTTTTGGGTACTGGAGATTTTACGAGGGCTTCTACTTTTCGTGGACTTGGTCGTATTTGACCATCAGAAACTACGTTTCCGAGATATTCAATGGTCCGTTTGAAGAAACTGCACTTGTCTGCGTTGATGGAGAATCCAGAGTCTTGAAGTGCAATGAGGATTCGCTCCAGATGAGCGATTCCCTCGGCGAAATCTGAGCATTTACTCAATACGTCGTCCACGTAGACTTGTGCAGCAGTTCCAAGCAATGGTGCTAGAGCTCTGTTGATGCATCGTTGGTAAACCGAACAGGCATTGCTCAAGCCAAACGGCATGGTTAAGTATTCATATAATCCATCTGGTGTAACGAAGGCGGTTTTCTCTATAGATGCTTCACCAATAGGAATCTGGTGGAAGCCAGCGGCCATGTCAAGGCTTGTGTAGAAATAACCATTTGCCAGCTGGTCGATTTGATCATTTATCAACGGAAGCGGGTAATGGTCGCGGAGAGTATTTGAGTTCAGTTCTCGAAAGTCCACACAAAGCCGGTCGTCACCATTCTTCTTCTTGACTAAAATGATGGGGCTTGAGTAGGGAGATTTGCTTTCACGAATGATGTTATGATCCAGGAGTTCTTGAATTATAGTGCGAACCTTTTCTCGTTCCACTGGGCTGAGGCGATATGGTCTTCGTTCCACAAACTTGTCAGGGTTCTTCAGTCGGATTTCTAGTTCTCCGGTGTTGACTCTAGTCTTAGGATATCCACGGATAAATAGGTGTTGGTATTTATTGAGAAGATGGCGAAGTTCCAAGACTTCGTCTTCATTGGTCAGGTCACAGTCTAGGTTGTTGAAGAGAGGAGAACTTGTAGTCACGTGGTTGACGGGTGTGTTGTGGATTAGTTGAGTCCCGGTGGAAGTGATAATTACACTTAAATTGGTGTCGTGGATCAGGTTCATACCCACTAAGATGTTCGTTGACATCTCATAGTCGGGCAATTCGTGAAATTCCAGTTCAACACTGATAGTATCTATGACGCATATGGTTGTAAGTTTGGTTAGGGACAGAGCTGGAAATTGGCCAATCCCTTTCAAATAATTCACTACTGGTTTCCGTTGGCCAGGCAAAGCAGCAGCCACAGATTCTTTGATGATGGAGCACTCGGCCCCGCTGTCGAAGACGGCTTGCAAAATCTTGTCTCCTATTTTGATGGTGATAGGAGCCAACTTGCTGCCAGCCACGCAGTTCACGTTTGAGGTCAGTGTTCGTTGACGTTTGAAGCAGACTTCATAAGTGTGGCCTGTTTTCTTGCAAAAAGTACAGGTGGAAGCAGGAGTTACCGTTGTCTTCGTATCCTTGTTGCTGTTAGCTTCAGGTTTGGGATCTGAAGCTGATGACTTGAATCTGCAGTCATTGGTATTGTGGTTTGTCTTCTTACATATACGGCAGCTTGACGTAGATGGCGTCTGGTCCGAAAAACGTGGACGTTTGTTACCGTTGGAAGAAGCAGAGCCGGGGTGACCGCGTTTTTTCCGGATGGATGATGCAACTGAGATGAGTTCAGGAACAGTGGTCGCCCTGGCATTCATTAGTTCAATGCGTAAGCGGTCTTCGTTTACGCATCCAATCACTGCCTCCACGGCATATTCGTCTCCTAGTTTGTCTTTGGTGACTCTTTTCCACAGGGTCCAGGCTCGTGACAGAAACTCCGCGACGTCCTTTGTAGAGTCGTAAACATTATCTCGAAACATGATGATGTCCCGGGAGTAACGGTTTTCAGGCTCGAACGTGGTGATGAGATTATTGCGCAACTCTTCCCATGATGCAGTATTGACCATCCAATCATCAATCCACATCTTGGCACGTCCCTTCAGTAGGCTGCAGACCTTCATACGTACGTCGAAGTCATCTAGTTTGTATGCTTCAATCGCTTGGTCTATATGACGACACCATTCTCGTACGCCGACGTGGGTATCTGGGTCGAATGATGGTAAGTAGACGTCCTTGATTCTTGTTCTTGGTTCGGTGGGTGTAGCACATAAGCGTTCCGACATTTTCTGCATAGTTTCCATCATTTGCATCAGGAACTGTGGTGGTACCTCTCCCATCTGTAGGCCATAGTGAGGGTATGTTGGCATACTTGATCGTGGTACAGCTCCCAATGGTGTATGGTCAACCAGCACAGGTTCTGGGTGCTGGGTGTTGGCTTGTTCCAGTTGATCAGGTGGTGAACGAGCTGGTGAGGCAGCGGCTCGGGAAGACTCCTCGCATCCCACTTCTGATGACGACGGGGGCGCCTCAGGAGCGTTTTTAAAAAGTGTGCAGTGTGTCAGCATTGCTGACGTCACAAATATTGGTATCATCCTGACGACTCATCATAGGTCTTCGAAAGAAAACTCCAGCAATTCTCCAAGATTCGTTTATTCGTCTTGCAGCGTAACGGCGTTCCAAAGGGAGGTCCGCACCGTCCGACGGTTCGAGCAAGAATGCCTGTCGCCGGCGGTGCGGCCGTGTTTATAGGAAGCATCGCACGTGCAAGTTGCATGACGTCACTTGTTTACAATAGGAAGCGTCGCACGTGCAAGTTGCATGACGTCACTTGTTTACAATTTTTAGTTTTAAGTATTGAAATTACAATAGCAATGCGTTATTTTACTGCACAATTAATTCTGAATAATTAATTGATGTTTTATGAACTTATTTAACAATACTTTAATTGGTATTTGATCAACTTAACTGATTAAATATTTGAATCAAATGTCGCGTCAAAATTACATTAACAACATGCTAGTTTTCATTACAATCAATTCTAAATAATCAATTGAAGATTTCCTGTACTTATTTAATAGTAATTTGATTGATTATTTGATAAACATAATTATTTAAGTATGTGAATCATCCGTCGCGCCGATATATATTATTTTTTGAAATTAATAGCCGTGAGTATATGTATGTATACGTGTAACTGTGTATTACTGCTTCTCATGGCTTAGGATAGTACTATATTATCTCTTTCTGTGGCTGTCGTAGAAGGCAGGTGACATATTTTTTTGCGTTTTTTTTGTGATTGTTTGAGCGTTGCAGCAAGGCATCAGACACCCATCATCATACATACATACATACATATACTCACGGCTATAATTCCCTAAACGGGGTAGCCAGAGCTTTGGAATGAGAAATTCCTCAGCCACTTTTGGAAGTTGAGTGGGGAAAAGATGGTATTAATAAATGTTTTTGGTGACGGGTCTCCATTCACATCGCCCAAAAATCACTTGAAAAGCCCTTATACCCTTAGTCGCCTCTTACAATCACCCACGGGTAGAAATGGGGTAGTGTTATTCTAAGCGGACACTACACAGCAATCACCCATTACCAATCACCCTTTAATAAACAATCTTATCCCCCATTCAACTTTTATTTCTTAGCTTGAAGCTATTGCTTTTCCTGTTTTGGTATTTAAAGCTATAAAGTAAGCATATGTATTCATCAAAAGATAACTAAAAGCAAAATGATTATATGTAAGTACTTATTTTACAATTTTCTTTTCCAGCCCCCTCATCTCAGTCTCATTAGCTTTATCTCCCTCCCCCGCCCCCGAATTATCATCCCGCCACGTGTTACTGTCAGACGTGACACGCGTGTCGGATGCGGCGGCCGGGTACCTAGCAACCGTGGCTGCCACTCGCGGAACTTCGCAACATTCGCATGCGTTGGCTAGGCTGGCCAAGATTGCTGGCGATCAGAGGGTAAGATATAAAAAAAAGATTTGTAACACAGATTAAGGCTCAAAGTAAGTACACCTGAATGAAAAATATACTTTTTACTTTTACTTTACTTTACTTTAAAAACAGTAGTATAGGTTACTAACTCCACGTTAAATTTTATATTGCTTACACAAACAATACCAAAGGCTATTTGACTAAGTTTTGAAAACTATCTTACGGTGTTAATTTGTTTATAAGGAGCCCTAAAAAATATTTTTCACTCTTCATTTTAGCTATTTTATTAAAAAATCGAAAAAGAAAATGCAATATTCAAATGAGCCGCGAAAACACGACTTTAAATAAAATGGCGGCTGTAGCACAAATGACGTCAACTCCGCATTAAACACCAATGAGCGAAGCGATACACAGTCTGTTTATGTGCAATCTACGTCATTATAGAAATAGCCAATCACGGTCGTTTTTAGTCACGTGACAGGTTGCATCAAAAATACTTATTTTAGAAGACGGATTTCAGTGAAATAATGCAATATTTTTATCTCGCATTATTACATATTGCTCCAAAAAAGAAATATTAAGACTAATGAAATAAAAGAAATGTATATTTTTATTACAGTCAAATAGCCTATTAATGTTCATCAAATAAATGATATTCTAAGTAAGATTCGAACACGTGACCTGCGGACCGAAAAGCTCAAAGTCATATATAGATTAGGCTACAGAAGCCCAGTGCTGACTAGACGTGCTGTGTAGTGTCGGCTGAGAATAGCACTACCCCGTTTCTACCGATGGATGTACGTAAGAGGCGACTAACGGAACGGTATTTTAAGGGATTTTTGTGCGATGCGTTTGGAGACCCATCACCAACAACCTTTACTACCATCTTCTAAAAGTGGCTGAGGAATTTCTAATAGCCGTGAGTATATGTATGTATGTATGTACAAAAACTTGCTTATAATATCCTAAAATATTTCTTTCTACATTCCAGCTCCGTGCAGCAGCGGCCATGGCAGCATGTCCGGTATCCGATAATCCGTGTCCGGCCGCGGACAAACTGCGCGCAGCACTAGCTAACTGCGCGGACATCGAGTGCACGCGGGCATTTCTTAGAGTTATTGGTAATTATTTGTTATATTGTTGTATTGTGAAGGAACTCATTCAGAAAGTCTCCAGACTCAAAGGTTCACGCCGCATATCTCCGAAGGGGTTGGCAGAGGTACAAATACTTCTGACCTTCACGTGACATTATCGCCTGGTTTTCAGAGTATCCACGTTTTGCATCGACAGTGTACTCATGTGATAGGAGGCAGGCCGTTTTGGTAAAGATCATAAAGTAATGAAAGTTTATTTGAAAAAAAAAAACGGTGATAGGCTTTCTACCATGTGAGTACACTGTCCAAGCAAAACGTGAATACTCTGAACACCAGGTGACAATATCATGGGGTGTTAATAGTTTTGATGAACTATGTATGTTTTGATAGATTATGTGATCGAGTGAGAAATAGTGTTATTCGTGAAAAGTGTGGTGTAAAAGATGATATTGTAAAAAAGATAGAAAAGGTATGTTGAGATGGTTTGGGCACATACAGAGGATGAATAATAGAAAATTAATAAAAGGGATATAGTGTGGATGGTAATGTTAGTAGAGGATGACCACGGAGAACACACCTGGATCAAATTGAGAGTGTCCTCAAAAAGGCTGGCATCCAAAGCATGAAAAAAAAAACATGTATGAAAAGATTGATGAATGTAAACGAAGCTACAGAGGATCGTACAAAGTGGCGGTCGATAGTCTCTGCCTACCCCAATGGGAACGAATGGTGTGAGTATCTCTATGAATATATAAACTATGTGTAGCTCAAACATGTGTATTTCCTCAGGATGTTTTCTCTCACTGTTAACTATCTTGATAAATAAACAGTCTTTGCATGGGAGAGAACTCGACCAATGGAGCTACCAAGGTTAGGAATATGATGATGTAGCCCGAATTATGATGAATAAAAGGGCATGAATAAAATGATTAATGAATGTAAAATAAGTTAGAGAGGTTCGATAATCGATACTATCCGCGAAACCCATGTTAATAAAACTATTTTTCTCTCTTTCTTTTTTACTAAAATATTATTATTTTTATTCCAGCTGCCTTCCCTGATACAGATACAAACACTCTACTCAAATGGGTAATGGCAAATAATGGCACAGAACTTATAGCACTAGACGAAATATCAAGACGGTTAGAGAAAGGATCTCTAGAATTCACCACAGATCTTATAAATCAGATGGAAAGAGTCGCTTTAGGATTGCATGCTGATGTTGGGATCGAGGTGAGAATAAAATTGTGGGGGAATATAATAAAAATAATAATGGGGGCGTGTTTTTAGTTTAATTTGAAGGTTATATCGTAAGAAACGACCAAGGTTACTAAAGGTTTTTAAGTGATTTTTGAGCGATGCAGTTGGAAGCCTTTCACCAACAACCTTTATATTTAGAATCTTCTCCCCAAGTAACTTCCAAAAGAGGCTGAAAAATGTTTGATTCCGGGGCTCTGGTACCCCTTTTGGGATATGCAGCCGTGAGTATATGCATTTATTTGCGAATACTTGTTATTGGCTTAGTTTATAACTGATTTTATAAACATTTATTGTATAATTTAATTTAGCTCTAAGTATTCTAAAGAAATAAAATAAATAAAATATTTAAATGTCACAGTCGCCTAAAGTAGATGTTTTTATAAAACTAAAGGAAATTTCAAGACTTAGAATGTTTTTGTTCATGAAAACCTCATGTGGGGATTATTACTAATAAATAAAGGATAAATGAAGGAAATAAAAATTTCGACACTAGCTAACAGTGCTTAAAATGTGTAAAAGGAATGAAGAATTTCGCACTAGTAGCCACTTGACACTGTAGCTCAGTTGGCAGAGCGACGGGGGCGTATACCCGGAGGAGGTTCCGTCCCCGCTAGTGTCGAAATTTTTCTTTCCTTTATTTATTAGAAATATCAAGACGTTTGGAGATAACAAAAAGAAAACCGACTTCGTGGTTGGAAAACCAACCGAAAATAAACAATCTAGTACTAAAAAGTACGAAATAAGTTTTTTAATTGAATATGAGTACTGTGATTAATACCTTAGCAATTTCTATTTTCCACACGCGTCAGTTCAACCTATCTATATTAAAATTCTCTTAAATTAATTTTTGAGTCGGAGCCAGTCAAACAAATTGAATTTACTAATTTTTTGTAGTTTACTGATTATGTATTTTTTTTTTATTTCAGGTCCGTTCCGCAGCCTTAGACATACTTCTTCTTTCGTCCGCCCAACTTTCATTACGTAATAACGTACAAACTTTACCCATAGACCTACACGCTTTACAGAAAGCTTTGGATATGTTCGCGCCTACAGAACTGGCTTGGCGATTCAGGTTGAGATTGCGGGTATTGGCTGATAGGTGATTAGCTTATTTAGTTATTATTTGTAAGAAGTTAAGAATTTGTAATTACTCATCTGTTGCTTAATATAAGTTTCCCCCAAATATCTTTGAAACGACCGGTCTGTGGATGCCAAAATATGCTTCCCATCATCTTCATGAATAATCTGACCACATTTTGTCGTTTCGTACGTGTTACATATAATAAAAGTCAGCCCGTGACCACTGCACCAGTAGGTGTGCCGAAATGTCGGGCAAACATATCACGTAAGTGATTTAAAAACATTCATTGGGTGATAATTATATATAATGTCTATAAACCGCGAGACTTTAAAAAGTTTCGTACGTGTCTGCCACTTATAATGTTGGAACCTAAAGACTGACGCTTATGTGTGCAATTGCTTAACATAGCTTCACGATTTGGGGATTTTCATTGGATTTTTGGGCGATGCGGTTGGAGACCCATCACCAAGAACCTTTATTTTACCATCTTTTCCCCACTCAACTTCCAAAAGTGGCTGAGGAATTTACGATTCCTTAGCTCTGGCTACCCCTTCTAGGGAAATATAGCCGTGAGTTTATGTATGTATGTATGTATAGCTTCACGCTCGAACCATTAAATATCAATCAGCCCGAACGCAGCAAGTGATCTTCGGTTCTTGATCTGAAACCTCTACAACTCTGGTTAACTTTGCTTATCCTGGGACAGTATACTTTCATATAAACATACATACATACATATACTCACGGCTATAAATCCCTAGACGGGGTAGCCAGAGCTAAGGAATTAAAAATTCCTCAGCCACTTTTGGAAAGTTAAGTGGGGAAAAAATGGTAAAATAAAGGTTGTTGGTGATGGGTCTCCAACCTCATCGCCCAAAAATCCCTTAAAAGCCCCAATACCGTTAGTCGCCTCTTACGTACACCCACCGGAAGAAATGGGGTAGTGCTATTCTAAGCCGACACTAGACAGCAAAAATCTAAAATTTATAAGAAATAATTTGGTCCACTGTTAGAGGACCACTGCCCTGGTGTCATTAATATCCAATATACACTATTTGCCTGGTCCGTGAAATAGTGGTGCACCAGCGACAAAAAAGACAGAGATTCGCCGCCTTTTGAAGTGCACAAATGACTTAGTGTTTTTAAGCCATGTGGGTTTCTTCACGATGTTTTTTTACGGTCAACACTCTCAAACCATAAATTTCACTTAAAATAACACTGAGAGGTATGGTATGCCCGATTGAATGTTAGAACTCATCTCTTTAATAAGTTGGTGCACAGCAAAGATATATCTTAATTTGTATTTATACTAAGCCAGAGATATATTTAGATACCGCGATGCAGGATCATCAGACGCCGCTAGTGTGGGAGTGAGTTCACATTCTAGAGACCATCACACATTATGACATAATCACTATCACCTATACATATATACATTATCACCGATTTTTTTCAGTACAACATTCTTTATATACTTTAGTCAAGTCTTGTCATATCACTTCTATACTCATACCATATACTTTATTACTCCAATAAATTTTACCTTTCAGATACAACCTCATAACCCTACCAGATCGTTGGGACTCGCCACGAGGATTATCCCTACTTTTATCCCGTTCCCTGGGGGCGTTACGCCAGGGGGCGTTGACCAATTGGGGAGGGCGGCTTCATATTGACGCTTTACTAGCCGGGGGGGCGTTACGAAGGGGGGTGGTCAGAATCGCAGGGCAGAAAGGGGAGGAAAAACAAGAGTTTTTGGCTGTGGAATTGTACGCTACTGGACTTCATACGTTGGGGGGAGAGGTTAAGGGAAATGAAGGTATGTTATAGTTACTGCCTCTATGGTGATATGGTATGCTTGGCTCAGTATCTGGAGGTGCCGGGTTCCAGTACCGAAGGGTGTCCTCACAGCCCATATACGTCCAAACCAAAGGCCCCAAATCTACCCTATGTAGGGTGATTTGGCCTTAGTCCACCACGCTGGCCATATACGGGCTGGCAGACTTACTACTACTACCGTGATAGTAGTCGGGGCCGACGGCTTAAAGTGCTGTCCGATGCATGAAATCATCTAAATTTTCGGATCATCAGGTGATTCAAGCCAGCAATATGTTCCAAACTGTGTTAAATCTTTCATATTGGGCGGTACTACCACGATGGTAGTATTAGCCGGCTTAGAATAAAACTACCCCATTTCTACCCGCGGGTGATCGTAAGAGGCGACTAAGGGTATAAGGGCTTTTTAAGTGATTTTTTGGCGATGTGGTTGGCGACCCGTCACCAAAAACATTTATTATTACCATATTTTCCGCCATCAACTTCCAAAAGTGGGTGAGGAATTCCTCATTGTTTTTTTGTGAAAAAGCTCTGGCTACCCCGTTAAGGGATTCATAGGCATGAGTATGACATTTCACTGTTTATCGTGTCTCAAAACAAAATGTTTAATTACTAGGAGTACTAGAGGTCTAGGAAGCCACAGGAGGTATAGTGGTCGGTCTAGAAGGCGCATCCGGTCTTCACACATAACTATTTAGTCGTCGTGCCGGAGCGTTGTGGAGCGGTTTTGTGCACTACATATTTCATTCTTGCCTTTTCAGTGACAGTTGAAATGTTCATATCTCTCCCGTTAACTGGTCGGCGAGCGTTGTTCATCAAGTTCTAAGATTATAAGACAGTTTTTTGTAAAACAAGGTTAAAATCTTGATTCTTCCTATTAGGTTTACCAGAAGTAGAAGAAGTCACAGGAGGTATAGTGGTATGTCTAGACGGCGCGGCCGGTCCTCACACACAACTATTCAGCAGTCGCGCAGGTTTGCTAGGAGCATTGTGGAGCGGGGGGGAGGATCTTTACAAAAACTATTAAGATATTATTTTGTTTATTTTACGTTCTTTTTCGAATGTGTGCT
Source organism: Bedellia somnulentella (assembly GCA_963576735.1). Taxonomy (NCBI): domain Eukaryota; kingdom Metazoa; phylum Arthropoda; class Insecta; order Lepidoptera; family Bedelliidae; genus Bedellia; species Bedellia somnulentella. The sequence goes on from OY755186.1 coordinate 1,616,647, forward strand.
ATGTACCACATATCCCTTTCTTGTTAAATGTTACTCTCTTTTTCTGTGGTCCATCATATTTGCCTCCTAGAATCGTTTCACCTCGCATTTTGCAACATTAGGGTAAATGACTCTTCGTGCGTCGCGTTGGTGTATTTTTCAATAGTTTCTAAGACAATTATATCATGTGAAAGATGTTTAAAATCGACTTTTCGCCCACCAGGAGTACCAGAAGACGAGGAAGCCACAGGAGGTATAGTGGTAGGCCTAGGCGGCGCGGCCGGTCCTCACACACAACTATTCAGTAGTCGCGCAGGTTTGCTAGGAGCGTTGTGGAGCGGAGGGGAGGGGGGCAGTGTGCTACGAGCCGCTACCGGGAAGAGGGGGGGAGGGGGCGTGCCCGTGTGTGGGGGGGCGGTTGTTAGGTATGTGAATTTTTGATTATTTTTACTATAGCCATTCTGTTAATTATTCAATATGATTTAATTGCTTTCGTCGATTACTCTAAGGCATTTGAGAGTATTTCACATCAATCAATATTTAAAGCTCTCCATATTCAAGATATTCACTTTTTCTATATCAACCTTATCAAACAAATATACAAAAACAGTACAGCATCCATTAAGCTTCAAACTCCAGGTGTCCCATTCCCGATCGAAAGAGGTGTTAAGCAAGGCGATTCTATCTCCCCCAAACTTTTCACGAGTGTATTGGAAGAAGTTTTTAAGTCACTAGAGCCGGATTGGGTAAACAGGGGTATAGATGTCGGCGGGGCTAAGCTTACGAACCTTCGCTTCGCCGACGATATAGTCCTGTTCTCTAACATGGCTTCTGAGCTACAATCTATGCTACAACAACTCAGCCAAGCAAGCCTTGAAGGTGGACTGAGCATGAATATGTCATATACCAAGGTCATGTCTAACAGCAAGGAACATTTAGTGGACGTGGATGGGGTCAGAATCGAATATGTCCAGGAATATATTTATCTAGGCCAAATAGTCTCTTTCTAGGCTCGACAGGACTAGGATGTCGAAAGACGTGTCGAAAAGCTTTTGGTCTATGAAAGAGCTAATGAAGGGAGAACTTCCGCTCTCCCTCAAACGTAAGCTCATAGACATGTGCATTCTTCCCATCCTTACCTACGGAGCCCAAACCTGGGTTTGCCAACGAAACATTGAGCGCAGCATTCTCGGAATCCGGCTCTTGGACAGAGTCCGGAATACAGAGTTGCGCTCAAAGACAAAAAACTATAGATGTAGCTCAGAAGGCGGCCCAATCGAAGTGGGATTAGGCCGGCCACGTTGCTCGGATGCACCCTGACCGACGGGCCAAAAGAGCCACACAATGGACTCCTGGTGATACAAAGATAAGGGGTAGTTAGTCCATAAAAACGTGATATTTTTCGTTTACTTCGTGGTCCTGCAGAGCTATTTGTTTAGACCTATGTTGTTTGTGAGTTATTAAATTTTACGTACCTAACACAATGTTGTAAATTATACACTAAACTATTTAGAGTACAAAATCGCAACTTTAGTATTACCAACTCAGATAAAGTTTTATAATAAATAAATAAAAAAAACTAAATAAACGATACTTTACTAAATTGAGCAATGTTTTCGTTCAAGGTACCAGACATCTAACACAGCCTTCGCCGCAATGGACGCCGGTTTGACTGTATCATTGTGGTCAAGAGCGGCTTCAGGGCGGGTTCAGGTAAATTTTTTAGAAAACTTTAATATACAATATTTAATATCGCAAGTACGCATTGTAATGCCTCAGCTTAATCTATGCACAAATTCCGGATACCAGATTAAAGAAAACACGTGACGGCAGCAGATCCGTGTGCTGCTGCTTTATCATTAGCATTTTAATGAAGAAGAGAAAGTAACAAAAAATAGTTAATGGTTGAATGGTTGTCCATTACAACCCAAGGAAACACTTCCGTCTTCATCAAATGCACAGCCTAGACCGAGGCCCTTTTGAGTAATGTTGTCAGATAAGTTATTATTCTTCCCCTTAGATTTTTTCTTTGAACCCCTAGATTCACTTTATTTGGACAAAAACCTCTGACTGCTTACATTATCATAAATTAAACAAAAAATAATCTCAAATAAGCCTTTAGGTCCTCTAAAACCCTCTAGATTCGGCAACACTGCCTTTGAGCATGGCAGCAAAACCGACATCATCTTGTTCGGCTCGCAGCCGGTTAACAATTAACTTTGCGAACTTATATCATAGTATACTAATATAATTATTTTATATCTAACAATAAACTATTGTTCCCTAGGTAACAGCGCCATCCACCCTCCACTCTTACATCCAAGTCCACCAAGGTGGCCTAACTGGCGGCGCGGCGGCGACAGAACGGGTCCACCCACTGGTTTCTGTGACCGCCGCTTTGGATTTCTACGACAAGCCTGTACTGTGTACTGCGGTGGACTGTAAGGAATATCAACACAGGTAATAGAACAATTTAAAATAAAAAAAATACACATATTTATACATTTCCTATACTCACGGCCATAAATCCCAAAAAGGGGTAGACAAAGCTTTCGAGCTGGAAATTCCTCAGACACATTTGAAAGTTGAGAAAGGAGAAGAGTGTTGAAATAAAGTATTGTTAGTGACGGGTCTCCAACCGCATCGCCCAAAAACCACCTAAAAGCTTCAAACCCTTAGCCGCTTACGACACCCGTTGGTAGAAAGGGTGAGTGACATTCTAAGCTGGCACTACACGGCTAAAATATGTACAAAAATACACAAAATAGTGTAGGCTGAACCCGGGATTTGAATCCACTCCTGTTTGCATGATAGGGTCGTCTTTCACTGAGCTATCACGGTTATAATAAAAAAAAAACATTTTCTTGTACGATACGCTTGTGTTGTTAACTTCCGATGTATGCGCACCATACCAACATAGGTATTACCTTCATACATACATATAACATAAACGTAACATAAACGTTCACGCCGTTTTATCCCCGATGGGGTTGGCAGAGGTACCAATACTCCTGAACTCACATGGCAAGCGCCATCTAGTTTCCAGAGAAGGTACCCACGTTTTGCTTAGACAGTGTACTCACGTGATAGGGGGCAGGCCTATCGCCGTTTTGTACGAATACACTGTCACATGACTAAGTACAACTCAGCCATGTGGGTTTCCTCACGATGTTTTCCCTCACCGTTAGCAACCATGATAAATTAACCACACATATGACTTTAAAAAGGCAAATTGGTGTAGGCCCGTCCCAGGATTGGAACTCACGCTCTTCTGTTTTTCGGGCGGGTGTTCCTACCCACTGGACTATCATGTCGCTCCATACATATACTTACACCATTAGTTGTCATTCGGTAGACAGATACAGTCTATAGCCGCTCTAAACGAACCTGGCCTCATGAGCGTCTTTTGTATTGAAATTGAAATTGTTTATTTGCCTTAAATATGTACAACAGTGAACAATATAATGTTAAACAATATGTTATCTATGTTAAACAGATGGCAAAAAGGAACAGTCTCAGCATTTGCTGCAAATAGCACTATATATGCTAGTTTACAGCGCTAGTTTTCAGCCTTTACAAACTAAAATAATAAAAATAAAAACTATTGATAAATTTTTACTTTTATGCCCGTTTATTATTCATATTTCAGACTAGTGTTTCTTGGAGCACATTCGTATGACCACAAACATTAAATAGTATATATTATTATTATATAGCTTTTGTGGTTTTAAGGTTTCACACGCATTGATTCATGTATTTATATTTCTTCTTACAGTATAAACACTACCTCATGGGTGCAAACAGTAGACAGAGTAGTTCGAAGGACCAAAACGGTCCTTCTAACCGAACCCGGGAAGACTTTCTCACTAGGACCAGACAACGATCGGGCTTGCATCGCATTACCGCCTACTGAAGAACCATCGTAATAAGGACCTTATTTTTAGATTACCTTTAAGGGTTCATAGACCTACTAATAGTGAGTAAAAAACCTTAAAAATATCTCAAAACTATTTCTTTTCAGTAATATTGGTATTTGTAAAAAGTTAAAAAGTCACAATTATTAACTGTTAAAAATTGGAATGAGATAAGTCCTGATATATAGTTGAGGCTCACTTTAGTGGCATCGTATGTCGGGGGACCCTGCATTAATGACTTTTTTGGGAACTTTCATTTTATTAACTACGAAAAGGTCTTATCACATTCCAATTCGGTATGCAAAGTTTATTTTTGGTCTTTATTAAATACTAGCTTTTTGCCCGCGACTTCGTCCGCGTGGACTTCATTTTTTGCTTCCGGTTTACATTCAAAATACCGAAACACTATCTCAACTTCTGTTTTTTATATTTATATTCCCGCGGGCGTTGTAAAGGATATAAAGGACATTGAGGCTTTTCAAGTGATTGTTGGGCGATGCAGTTGGTGACCCATCACTAATTACCTTTATTTAACTACCTTTTCCCTAATCTATTTCCAAAAGTGGATGAAGAATTACTTTCTCTGAAGCTATGGCTACTCTTTTATGGAATTTATGGCCGTTAGTACATACTCATGAATGATTGATAGATGAATTTCATAAATTCAATCGCACCAAGTTTTATGTTTCTAGATACAAAAATGTCAAAAATCTCTATATTAATTTTCATTTGCTATATCAACCTCTTAGAGGTTGAGTTCCAAACAAATCCTTTTTAATTTTTCATAAGAATCATGAACCAAACCATTTTGCACCAAGATTCTATGTTCATCTTAGTGATTATTACGCCACGGGTTTCCGCACTGAGCCCGGCATGGCGGACCATTGTACGTGGACCAAGTGGTCAACTAGCTCTCCCAGCCTAATTCCGTCCAGAAGGCAAGTAGCTTATCCAGGTCAGCTACCGCCCCTGGGAGCGACTTTATTGTTCCTATAGTGTTTTTTCGGATATCGGCCACTCCAGTGCATTCCTGGAGCACGTGAGCGACCGTCTCATCAGCCTTCATGCACGCACGGCATAGAGGGCTGTCGGTGATGCCTATAGTGTGTAAGTGTTTGTTTAATGTGGTATGTCCTGTGAGTATTCCCGCCACTGTCCGCAGGTTCTTCCTACTAAGTCGTAGTGCGCGCCCGGTCAGCTTTATGTCAAGGGTTGGCATAGTTTCCTTTGACTGTCTGCAGCCAGGCTCTTCCTGCCAGTGTGACTTGGAGAGAGAGTGTGTGCGTTCTCTTAGCCACGCACGCAGCTGACCAAAAGGCAGGGGGATAATCGGTTCAGGACCCTGCAGGTTCCTGGCCGACCCCGCCCTAGCCAGTTCGTCAGCCGCGTCGTTTCCCAATGAGCCGCTATGACCTTTAATCCATTGAAGGGTTATAATGTTTTTCCCGGCTACCTCCTCCAGAGCACCGTGGCACTCCAGGACTAGTCCTGAAGTGAACACACAACGATCCAGAGCCTGTAGCACAGATGCACTGTCCGAGATGATTTTGACATGCATATCGGACAGCGCACGGGCTTTGATTGCCATTGCCGCCTCAATTATTCCAAGACACTCCGCTTGGAATACCGTATTGTGGTGGCCTAGGCTTTTGGAGATTTTGATATTGAGGTCTTGTGAGTATACGCCCGCTCCAGTCCCTTGGTTGGTCTTGGAGCCATCTGTATACACACGCACCTCTTTAATATCGGAGTAGTCATGTTGTTCCTCTTCGAGTACAACAGTGTAATTGTGCTTGGTTATAATGGTTTTTGTTATCCTATCACATGGTGCAGTAAGTAAGGGCTGGTATTGGATGGCCGCTGTATAAATATTAGTGTGTAGGATTCTGGAGTCATTTTTGAGGTGTCCTGCCTTTTTCAGCCTAAGTGAGGACATCGCTGCCTCTTGCTGTATGTGTAAGTGTAAGGGCGGCAGATTCAGTAGCACCTGAAGAGCTGCCGTGGGTGCGGTTCTCATACAGCCCGTGATGGCCATACAGGCAAGCCGTTGCATTTTTTCTAGGTCGTTTTGGGCTGTTGTTAATCTAGTTCTCGACCACCAGACCAGTGAGCCGTAGGTTATCACAGGTCTAATAATGGTGGTATAAAGCCAGTGTACGATCTTAGGTTTTAATCCCCAGTTTTTACCTAGTATCCGCTTGCACTGCCATAGCATAGCGCTGGCTTTTTTTAAAGTGTTATCTAAATGTGGTTTCCAGCTCAGTTTGTCATCTAGGGTAATTCCTAGATATTTAACAGTCTTGGAAAGAGTGAGTTGGGTTCCAAAGAGTTTTGGAAGTTCAAAAGGGGGGAGTTTCCTTTTGTGAGTGAAAAGAATTAGTTCAGTCTTTTTAGGGTTTACTTTCAGGTCGTATTCGTTACACCATGTCTCCACTACTCTTAATGCTTGACCCATTTGATTGCAGAGCGTGTTTACATGATTTCCATTTAGTAGGATAGTGAGATCGTCCGCGTAGCCTACAGTAAAGTAGCCTCGGGCATTAAGCCTCCTAAGTAGAGAGTCGACCACCATGTTCCATAGGAGTGGGGAGAGGACCCCCCCTTGGGGGCATCCTCTTGTCACAATGGCTCTGGTGGTGTCTTTTAAGGTTACTTGGACCGCTCTGAGTCTCAACATGTTAACAACCCAACCCCTGAGTGTGGAGTTAACACGGAAGTCTTTCAGAGTTTTCTCGATACAGGGTATGTTAGTTTTATCGAAAGCACCTTCAATATCTATGAAGGTGCCTAGTGTGGATAGCTTGGTGCTGAGTGCACATTCAATTTTTGATATAACGTTGTGTAGTGCAGTCTCAGTTGATTTATCTTTAGTGAAAGCGTGTTGGTTTATATGGAGGGGTTTTTTTGCAAGTGATTTTTCTCTTATATATCTCTTATTATATTATTTTCATCTTAGTGATTCCAAATACGAATAGTAGTTTGGAAATTCGGCGGCGGGGCGGCTCAGTGCTGCCGCCGCTGACCGTTGGTGATAGCGGGAGCGCTTGCAGCGATTGCTCGGGAATATGGGGATGGTTAGTGGTGGATCTCCATACAAAATAATCGCGGAAGTGCTTGCTATTACAATATATAGATTGCTATTCAAAGCTTACAAAACAAAACAAAAATACAAAAAGCTTGAATCACCTGAGATACGAATCCGGAACGATTGATTCATAAAAGTTCTAGTTAAATATGCGGCGGTGGCAAATTTACTTTCCGCCCACAGCTTCGCCCGCGTGGAATTCGGTTATATTGCGGTATAAAGTAGTACTGCTGTGTAGTGTCGGCTTAGAATAGCACTACCCCATTTCTTTCGGTGGGTGAACGTAAGAGGCGACTAACGGTATTGGGACTTTTAAGAGATTTTTGGGCGATACGGTTGGAGACCCATCACCAACAGCCTTTATGTTTTTCCCACACAACTTTCCAAAAGTGGCTAAGGAATTCCTAATTCGCAAACAATTTTTCGATGAAATTTCGATGTTTTATTAATAAACTGCAAGAACGAATGTCTTTGACATAACGCTGAAGGTCAAATACTGTTACAGATTTTTGCTAAAATAACGGTCATCTTAGCTCTGTTTGATTTAATTTCAAGAAAATATGTTTTAAAAACATAATATCTCGAAATGGTTTCGTAATCAGCACCACTTTTGTAAAACTTTGCATACCGAATTGTTTGCAATATATATGCCATATTATTTTTACTTAGTCTATAATTTTGATCTTATTTTAAATAACATACATAATAATATTGTGATGCATTCATTCCTAAATTTTAATCAGAACTTGGTGTGTTAGATTGGTGATTCTGTTTGAAAAAAAAATTCTTTTTCCTTTTCGTTTATGTAACTTAGTCTTAGTATCAATCTTTCTTGATATTTATTACACTTAATTAATGTAAACAACAAGAGTATTTATATTGTTTTTATTTTTTTAATCTAGACCAAATTCAATATTTTGTGCATTTATAAATACTTAGCAATAAATATAAATAATAACTGTCTTCCAAAATATAGTGAATAAAAAAAGATTTGTATATTTACTGTCAAATTATAATATATATTTTTATACCTTATCTAAAACGTAATAATATATATTTGGGGTATGGTTGTATTTCTGAATCTCAATAATTATTTATGAATCTTTTAAAGACTGTATACTGTAAAAAGCATTTAATGAATTTATTCTTAGGAAAGTACATTTACATTTAAGCGTAAAAGATTCGGATAAATAAAGTTATACAGATAAAGTTAAAAATTAAAATTTCTCTTACATTTGCGCCATAATATGTTATTTAATTTACCGCTACAGAACCAAAGCAACTAAGCTAAGATTAATGATATTAAAAATAACCTGGCAATAGGTAAACTACATCTTTTATTAATACATACATACATACATATACTCACGGCTATAATTCCCTTGAAGGGGTAGCCAGAGCTAGGGAATAAAAAAATCCTTAGCCTTTATTTTTTATTAATATCTTATGTTAACTTATAATTATACGAGTTCTACATGTCTAAAGCCAAATCTTAAGCTACATTTATACTGTAAAAGTCTTATATATTTATTTGAAAGATAGTAGCTATTTTGATAGAAATCTATTGTAAAAGCATTTTTGAGAAACCTTTTTTATACATGTAAACGCGATAATATGCAATAAATTATATTTATACGATAATTTTAAACATTTTTATATAATATTTTATATTACTATTTAAGGTGCTATAGTATGATATAGTAAAGCAGATCTACTAACTAGCTGTAAAGTTATTTAAAAACAAATTGTTGACCAAAAATATTTTGTCTAAGTTTTACTAAAATATATTTTTTATCATTTGTATGCGTAAGCTAAATAAAACTTGTGATTATTTAAAATTGATTTTTCCTACTCCAAACTTCAACTCTGAGATAATAATATATTTTTTGTTAAATCTACTTATTTATTAAGCGACAATCCACTATATCCAAATATCCCCAAAGGGGTTGGCAGAGGTTCTAATACTTCTGAACGTCACGTGACTTTGTCAACTGGTGTTCAGAGTACCCACTTTGCACGGATACACTGTCACATAACTAAGTAAGACATGGCCATGTGGGTTTCCTCACGATGTTTTCCCTCACCGATAACAAAAATGATAAATTAACCTAACATATGTCTTTAGAAAAGACAAATTGGTGTAGGCCCGACCCAGGATTTGAACTCTCATCGTCTGCATATAAGCGGTGTTTTAGCCACTGAGATATCACGGTTGCTTTTGCGAGATATGTGTAAGATGTTAAAAAGATAGAAAATGCAACGCTAAGATGGTTTGGACGCAGATTATTAAAAAAAAAAAAGAAAAGAATTTTTTATTTAGCACACTCATACAGTATTCAATGACATAATTTAAAGAAATGGTTTCCGCTAAATTGGGCCCACAATCAGTAATTTCTGATTTGTGTATGGGTATACACAAAATCAGAACTGGTTTTCATTATGAGCCCTACATGGTGTTGACAGTACGTCAGCAGCTATTTATATAAACTAGAAAATTAAAAACAAGTAAGAACAACCAAACAAACATATGTTCACTTATTACTAAGTCAATAATTACAGTTTGTTTGACGTACATTATTATGGGTTTTTACCTATCCTCTGTGACTTTTGTATTTTGATGAAAGAGATATAAACTGCCAACGTATCTACGTTAGCTGTTGGCAGTAGAATACGACTACAAAGGACAAATTAGATCAAATAATTAACGCTCTAAAAACTAGACGTCCGGATTGCGAACAATAAAAGTCCATGCATGAAAAGATTGATGGATAAGAATTAATCTAGAGTTGTTTGTTTGCTAGGAACATATAAAGTGGTTATAGATAATCTCAACCCCAAAGGGAACTATTGCCATTCGTTACTATCAGAAGTATTGTATAATGAAAAAGTAATGAACGGTGAAAGTGATGTGATGAACTTCTGGCTATGTTAGTGACCCCGCCCCCTGATTATGTATCTTTACCAACCGCGATTGTGTCGCAAATTGCAATATTGTCGCTGTCCAAAGTGTCAAATGACATACAAATTTATGACATTGACAGCGACAATATTGCAACTTGCGACACAATAACGGTCGCTAAAGATACATAATCAGCCCGCCGGTTTTTCTACGGAGGTCAGCATAGAATTGGTCGTTGTGGAGATCTTTGGGTAAGCCTATGTCCGGCAGTGGACGTCTATATGCTGATGATGATGATGATGATGAGTGAACAGTGGATTAGTTTTTCACCTTATCCTATGTGAATGTAGCGATACGGACCTATTTTACTAAGGTTTAGAGTTTGGGAAGATAGGCCTTTTAGAGTTGGAAGCTTGGCTTCTAAATGAGATCTCATAAATCTCTGACCGTGAGAGACACATGAAAAACTTGGCAAATTTTACATGAAAATTTCTTTTTGTCAACAAAATTTCTACATACATATACTCACGGCTACATTTCCCTTGAAGGGGTAACCAGAGCTAAAGAATTATAAATTCCTCAGCCACTTTTGGAAGTTGAGTGGGGAAAAGATGGTAAAAATAAAAGTTTTTGGTGATGGGTCTCCAACCGCATCGCCCAAAAATCCAATAAAAAGCCCCAATATACCCTTAGTCGCCTCTTACGACACCCGTGGGTAGAAAGGGGTAGCGACATTCTAAGCCGGCACTACATGGCAAATGATACTGTTATTGAAAATACCTGCTTACTATAAAAACTTATGTAAGTAGATCAAGAATATTTGCCTGCCTGGCAGCTTTTTCAGCCAAATGATTTACAATTTCATTTGTGACTTTTAAAAGTTTTCTTTCTTTTAGCTGTGCAGCGTCGGCTTAGAATAGCACTACACAATTTCTTCTCGTGTTTGCTCGTAAGAGACGGCTAAGAATATTGGGGATTTTCAGTCGATGCGGTTGGAGAACCGTCGCCAAAATCCTTTATTTTACTATCTTTTCCCCACACAATTTCAGAAACTGGCTGAGAAATTTCAATTCCGAAACTCTGGCTACATCTTCTAATGGTTTATAGCCGTGAGTATATGTATGTATGTATATTTGTCTTTCTTTTATGTGTGACATATGTAGTCTCATTCGCTTTATGCCACAAGGGCTGAAAAAATCTTGGGAAAATAAATAAAACACAATTGCTTGCTGTAAACATCAATTTAATAAGATTATACTTTTACTTTGGCTAATAAATATAGGATTATTACCAATAGTCATGCATTAAAATTATCATAATTGACAAAGTTACATTTCAATAAAAGAGCAAAGAACGTACAAATTGGTGATCGATAGTCTCTGCCCACCCCAATGGAAAATAATGGCGTGAGAATGTGTATGTATGTATAAATTTTAAATGGCGGAGAGTTGGTTTTAGAAAGGTGGTAAATTAGTATTCAAAAACTTACGCTGTGCAGGAACGAAGATATGATGGTATTACCAAAAAATATCTACTTTGAAAACATGCCTTTTCTAAGTTTTACTTTAATTACTGTTATTTATTTTAATTGAATAATATTAATAAAGTTTAATCAAATTGACTGTTTTTTAGTAGGTTATTCTGTTAGATTTCGGAAATCGTACAAAGTGGCGATCGATAGTCTCTGCCTACCCCAATGGGAACTAACGGCGTGAGAATATGAATGTATGTATTTCGGAAAGAATAGTACCTATCTCTACAGACCCTGCTAAAATAACAGTCGTGATTGTAAACGAAAAATACTACTATCTATACTAACTACATCTATTAATATTTACAACTATTATGTCGTGAGCATCTACAATATTTTATTTACAATTTAACTTATTTACATAAAAATAGGTGTTTTCAATTCAGCGGACATTTATGAAACTGTTAAACCTTCTAAATTTTTTTTTGTGTTGTAAGTATTGTTCTAAACTTTTAACTCAAGCGGGTACTCAAACAAAATGGCAGAAAGAGTAAAGTATCAAGTGAATGCGTTGTGTGATAATCTCAGTAAGGCTAAGTTAGATTATGACACTACACGATGACTCCGTCCTACTCTTTGCAACATGTCATGTAATACATACTTAAGTGATCGGTTATTGAAAGCTTATCACTTCAGCTTTATGGTCACTGACTGCCCAATATCTCCCCTCATATTGATGATGAGATGAGATGTTTAGTAGTCAATGCAATAAATTTGTGTTAGGCTATGAAAGAATCAGTTACTTACAGTAAATAAATGGAAAGAACTACTAAAAGAAATCTAATCGTTCTTACATCTACCTATTAACTACTTCACGCCGTTATCTTAGAAGGGTTTGCAAGTATGGTGAGTATAGTAGGATAACCTAAAGCTGTAAGCTATGTATATGAATCTAGTTTATCATTATCCAGCCAAAAAAGTATATTGTTGGGTTTGAGCCTCGTCCCAAGATATCAAAAAAGTCCAGCTCAATCAATGTTCTTCTACGTTCTTTTTGATAATACCATCGAGGCATCATCCTAATACAATTTCTATAGACCTCACACTAACTAAAAGATCTAGAATCTTCGTGAAATGACGAGTGAGGAGTATCAAGCTCTGAAGCGCTGGCTACCCCTTTTTGAGATTTATGGCCATGAGTATATGAATGGATGTATGTATAAAGAATTCAAGTGCTATATAAACGATTCTTGATATTCTTATGTTACCAAATTACAGCTTGGATTTAAGAGCAAGACACGTCGAAAATATTCAGGAGTTCCTTTCTATAAACCAACAACTTAATTCTTTCCAACTAACTCTAACTCACTCATACACCTCAAATTTATCTCATTTCTTTTCCCCGCTGCTCAGTGAGTGCCATAGTGGACTGCCTAAATTTCAGCTATTTGACTATAAATATCAGTGATTAAAGAAAAAAAATGTGTCATTTTTTACTAAATAAACAAGTAAATGCTATAAGTTACTATTTAAATACATCGACTATACTTTAAATTAGTGACTAGAAATGTAATTAATACTAAGATAAGCCATGGTCGTAGTCAGTCATCAGGGTAAATAGTGTAGTTCTATTCAGTTTGTTTGCAATAACTCATCAGCTCCTGGAGACTGCAAGGTTGCATGCAGCATTCTTCTATGATGTTCCTTTTTCCTGTAAATAATGATAGATATAGTTCACTTCTGGACAATGCACCTTCTTTTGCCTGCACAGAAAACTTGATCCACTTAATAACATAACATTACATTTGACAAAGTTTTATTTTGATAACTCACTTGATACTTCTCGCGAAAATTGTCTTGAGAAAGATACATACATACATACATACATATGCTCACGGCTATAAATCCCTAGAAGGGGTAGCCAGAGCTAAGGAATTGGAAATTCCTCAGCCACGTTTGGAAATTTTAGTGGGGAAAAGATGGTAAAATAAAGGTTTTCGGTGATGGGTCTCCAACCGCATCGCCCAAAAATCCCTTAAAAGCTCCAAATCCGTTAGTCGCCTCTTACGTACACCCACCGGCAGAATATTAGTTGTCTAATTGTGATTAGTACTTTTAAAGTTATGGTGGAATAAGTGAACATACGCAAATATCGGTCTAACTTAAAACCCTCCTTTTTTCTTTGTTGTGAAATTTTATGATTATAAGTCGAGTACATCATACATACATACATATACTAACGACCATAAATCACAAAAATGGGTAGCCAAAGCTTTGGAGCTAGGAACTCCTCAGCTCCATTTGGAAGTTGTTCCAGAAAAAAAGAAATAAAGTATTATTGGTGATGGGTCTCCCACCGCATCGCCAAAAAACCACTTAAAAAGGCCTCATAGCCATAGTCGCCTCTTACGACACCCGTGGGTAGAAAGGGGTAGTGACATTCTGAGCTGGTACTACACGGCATAAATCGAGTACTTAAACTTTAATCTATGCCAACCTGCAATAGGTAAGCTTAGAAGGTTTTTACCATATCACTCTAAGTAGGGAGGCCTTAGCCCTTCAGTGGAGACATGGTGGATAGATGACATGATGGAGGATACATGTGAGGTTGAAAAAACGATATAATGTTAGCCCTATCCTTCACTTTTTACTAAATAATTAAAATCCTCACCTCTCGAATGCAGCGCCAACGCCTCAGACCGATGTCGCAGCCAAGGCAAGCCGTACTTCGGACGCTCCTTGCCATACAGAGAGTTCTTGAAGTCCAGAGATTTCTTCTGCAGCATTAGCCCGTTCGGACATATCAGCGACAAAGTCTCCGAGAGATTATCTCCACAAAAGTACTGGGCTTGCTGGTAACTTGGTCCAACAAAAACTGCCAAAAGGGCGGCCATTACAAACAATTTAAAAGCCATGGCGGTTAATACGAAGTCTATTTCTTTTGAAGTAAGGTTTGATGAAGTGAGTGGTCTTAAGAAGTGATGGTTCCTAAGAAAATGTGTGAATTTATATAGGGGTTGAGCTCATTGATATTCAAAGTAAACTTATAGGGTTGTGCTACAATATAAGTTAATACTTTTTAATAGTCAGAGCTAAGGAATTAGAAATTCTGTAAGGAAAAGGTGGTAAATTAAATTTTGTTGGTGATGGGACTCCAACCGCATCCCCAAAAATTCTTTAAAAATCCCCCTTAGTCGCTTCTTACGTAATCCCACGGGAAGAAATGGGATTGTGCTTTTCTAAGACGACACTACACAGCAAAAATATTACTAAATAATATGACGTATGTTAACGTTTTTAATGAAGTAGAAAATCGCATAAGATATAGTTCATAATAAAATAAACAATTCAATATAAAAGGAAATTTCATTCTGCACTATAGTCTGATTTTTAATTCGAGTCAGTAAAATGACAGGTGCAACTGTCACTGATACATCTTTTTGTATGTATCAGTGACAGTTAGTGACAGTTGCACCTGTCATTTTACTGACTCGAATTAAAAATCAGACTTTACACATTATTTTTATTCATTCTTCATCGAATGTTCTAGAAATACAGGTGGCAACCCTTATCCAAAACTTAAAATCTCCATATTTTGGGGGCTAAGTATTTTAAGATCGCCTATGACGTTAATGCAATGAGGTGTAAATAATATGTCTGAACGTTTATATCAAATACCATTTTTGCACACGGCCCTTAGGAACCAAATGTTAATGTGACATTAATTGTATCTAAAAATAATGCTAACCTTTCTTGTTACCTACCTACATGTATGTCATAGCTGTGTAGTGTCGGCTTAGGATAACACTACCCCATTTCTTCCGGTGGGTGTACGTAAGAGGCGACTAACGGTGTTGGGGCTTTTAAGGGATTATTGGGCGATGCGGTTGGAGACCCATCACCAACAACCTTTATTTTGCCATCTTTTCCCCACTCAATTTTCCAAAAGTGGTTGAGGAACTTCTAGTTCTTTAGCTCTGGCTACCCCTTCATGAGATTTGTAGCCGTGAGTATATGTATGTATGTATGTATGTACGCCATGTAGTGCCGGCTTAGAATGTCACTACCACTTCCTACCCTCGGATGTCGTAAGAAGCGACTAAGGGTATTTTAGACTACGGCCTTTTAAGTGGTTTCAGGCGATGCTGTTGCAGTCCCATCACCAACGATACTTTATTTCTTCCATCTTGTTCCCTATCAACTTCAAAATATGGCAGAGGAGTGTCTAGCTCAGAAGCTTTGGCTATCCCTTTTTCGGATTTATGGCCGTGAGTATATGTATGTATGTATACTCACGACCACAAATCCCACGAGGCACTTGCCAAAGTTTAGTAACAAGAAAGCCACTTTTGGAACTTAAGTTGGGAAAAGATGGAAAAATATAAGATAGTAGGTGATGGGTTTTCAGCCACATCGCCCATCAACCACTTAAATAGCCGCGTGCCCTTAGGCGCCTCTTAAGACCCCTGGTATGTGATTGGGTAGTGTTATTCTAAACTAAAATTTCACAGTGAAAAGTAACAATAAAAAACCAAAATTCAGATTGTTAATTAAAAGTAAATACATCCTCATGGGGTTATGTATAAAAAGGTATAATGCCTGATGACATTTTATTTTATCAAAAACAAGTTTTAGTCAGTAGGTATTAGTTAAAACAGGTACATACATACTCAAGCCTATAAATCCCTAAAAAGGGGACCAGAGCCTCAGAATAAAAATTCTCCAGCCACTTTTGGAAGTTGAGTGGGGAAAAGATTGCCAAATGAAGGTTGTTTCGTGAAAAACATAATAAAAAGCCCCGAAACCCTTAGTTACCTCTTACGATCACCCAGGATAGAAATGACGTAGTGCTTTTCTAAACCAACAAAACACAGCCCGAAAATAAGTATTAGTTTGAAAGCTTATAATAATACAAATAGTCATCAGGGCTGTTTGCAGAATGTATCCCAGAATACACCAAAATTGTACTTCAATGGACTTAAAAAAGATGTGTGTTAATGAGTTTAATACGGGTTCTTCTCGCAACGTCTGAATCCGAAGTAAAAAGTATATTTAATTATAAGTTGCTTTCTTTTTTCTTAAGGTATCTTTTTATTTTATATAAATGAAATTTAGCCGTGTAGTGCCGGCTTAGAATGTCACTACCCCTTTCTACCCACGGGTATCGTAAGAGGTGCCTTAGGGTATGGGGCTTTTTTAAGTGATTTTTGGGCGATGCGGTGGGAGCCCCTAAAAGCCCCAATACCGTTAGTCGTCTCTTACGTACACCCACCAGAAGAAATGGGGTAGTGTTATTCTAAGCAGACACTACACAGCTAATATATACTTTTTCTGGACATTTAAATCGAATAATTGTCGCCTTGTCTTCTCTTAGTCGACAATATTGGTCAATCATTTCGGTATCAGATGGTATATTTTTCGAGAAAGACTATAGTCTAAGAGTGTATCTTATTAAATATAATCAATCGCTTACTGCCCGAACACCGAATTTGGCTCAAGGGTGGATCTAACCCTCAAATAAGAATGTTTCCAGCCTTCAAATAAGGCTGGAAACATTCAACAACAGCAACATTGGAAACGTTTAACATGAAACAGTTTCAATTAAGAAGTTTTTTTACCATTTTTTATTGTCTACTTTTTAGAAAATTTTATTAATACATAAATTACTTACATTTGTGCTTTTGGAAAGCCACTAC
The DNA here is from genome assembly GCA_963576735.1 of Bedellia somnulentella. Classification (NCBI taxonomy): domain Eukaryota; kingdom Metazoa; phylum Arthropoda; class Insecta; order Lepidoptera; family Bedelliidae; genus Bedellia; species Bedellia somnulentella. Next base: position 1,633,691 of record OY755186.1, read on the forward strand.
ATTAGCCACTTTTGGAAAGTTGGAAGGGGAAAAGATGGTAAAATAAAGGTTGTTGGTCTCCAACCGCATTGCCCAAAAATCCCTTAAAAGCTCCAATACCGTTAGTCCCCTTTTACGTACACCCACCGGATGAAATAGAGTAGTGCTATTCTAAGCTTTAATTTAAGCTTTAAAATTCTAACACTACACAGCAATATTTTAAATATTTTTACATTATTGCTAATTTTATTGAATCATATTATTGAAATTTAAATTTAATTGTACTTTATTTAATTTTATCATTATTATTTATTTGGAGTAATTCTTTGGGGTTTTCCTTAAATTTTATTATTTGATATTGTTTCGAGTAGCTTTGATTAAAATTTTATTTAAGGAGAACGAAAATTATTAACGATAATAATAAAAAATGTTGTTTGCTCTATTTTTTACATTGTAACAGAGCCGAATCTATATTTTTTCAAAAAAGAAAATGGTGTGTGTGTACCCATTAAATAAATAAAATACCTAGTGTATGTGTGTGTACGTAGTATATACTTACGTATTTAATTTAAATAAACCAATTCATATTATTTTTGTGTACAGGTATATAGCGGACGTATTTATCACTTAAGTTATTATTGATTTGCCATATATGTATTGTATTCTTATTCTATTTTTTTTCGTTTTATATTATATTTGTGTATGTTTTTATGTAAGTAGCTTTGTCACTGATATTTGCTTTGTTATGTTATCAATTGGCTGTAGTGATATAAATTTAAGTATGGTCCGTGTGTCACTACAAGTCTGGCGCTGAGTCAGACGCCATTTTGTTGTTTCTCGCATTTTGTGAAATCAACACTGTTTTTATTGTAAAATGTACATATCTTACTTTTTTTATTTTGTAAAAATATTTACATGTTCGTGTGCCACTAGTAACAAATAAACGTTTCTTCTTCTTCTTCTTTCTTCTTATTTGTAACGTATTAGCCTATCAACTTGAGCCTTGAAAGATAATGGAAGGGTGAGATCGCAAGTCAAGGGTTGTGGGCATGCCCATCACGCCCACATGGGTGGATCCACTTGGCTTGGCTGATTCGTTAGTACCTAGTTAGGTGATAATTGATATACGAACTTAATTAAATCACCAAGATGCGGGGGTGTAAACAGTTTTGGTATTTCTGAAAATGTTATTAATAGAAAGGCGCCGTGTGCAAAATTGATATTTGATGGTAATTGTTAAGACATATATTTTCACATCATTGGATGTGCGTCATCAGCAAGGGTTGGCGCTTAATGCTCTCGAACATTCGATGATATTATTTTATACCAGCCCAGCTTCGCACGACTAGCGTAGTTTTAAAAATTTCTGAGGATTCTTTAATCACTGCTCAAGATTTTAGACATAAGTATTAAATCACGTCACGTCACTTCGATAAAATCACATTATATATAACAAGCTTAAAAAGAAACCATACCACGATTTAGGATGCAACTACTGGCGCCACCTAGTATATAATGTGTAAATTAGTAAGAATTTGGGTTTGGTCACGGGCGGATGGCTTAATTCATGTATAATTTTGGTGTTCCTCTACTGATTTCTATGATTCTTTTTTATTGAATAGGTAATAATGTTAACTCATTTAAATTAGGGATGAGTGAGAGTATTATAAACGTAAGAGGAAACAAATATAATCAGAATGCTCTGAACTGCTAAGCTATCAGGAGTTACACGTGTTATTGTGAGTCAACCATAAAAGATAGACATATGCTGTTGACAATTTTATTTCCGTAAAACATAATTTCTATGTAATTTTAATCATAAAAATGGAGTAACTTGTCCCGTTTGCCCTAAATTCCCCGAAATTCCCCCTTACTGCGCTGCTGAAAAGCATATTATTATTTCCTAGCCAAAAGTATGAATAATAATTGTACCAAGTTTTGTTAAAATCCGTCGAGTAGTTTTTTTTCCATAAGGAACATTCATCCCGACAGCATTTTTGTCATTTGTACCGATCACTAATCACCCCCGGATAGTTATTTTGAAAATTCAATTCATGTACAGCATTTACCTTTCTACAGATTTATTATAATAACATAATTACATAAACGTTCACGCCGAATATCCCCGAAGGGGTTGGCAGAGGTACTAATACTTCTGAACATCACGTGACTTTGTCACCTGGTGTTCAGAGTACCCACGTTTTGCATGGACAGTGTACTCACGTGATAGGGGGCAGGCCTATCGCCGTTTTGTACAAATACACTGTCACACGACTAAGTACAACTCAGCCATGTGGGTTTCCTCACGATGTTTTCCCTCACCGTTAACAACCATGATAAATTAACCACACATATGTCTTTAGAAAAGACAAATTGGTGTGTAGATTTATTATGAGTATAGATAATTAAGCTTTAATTTCACCAATTGAGTAGCATGCCAGAGCTTGCCTTAACAGTTACTTTCGGAGGTCCTTATCAGAAAGAAACGTGAAACTTTTAATTTCTTTTTTTGTAGCAACTTCTGTTAAACTAATGCCTTGTTTTCCATTCATTAGAAACATAAATCATCAGTTTATACCATTTTCACCTAGAATTTGTTGACGTTTATTTGTATAAATTTTAACAAAATATTTTTTACATACTATGTTTACTGGGTTCTACAAGACGATAACGACGGATGGCGGACGATCTCGACAAGATTTGCCGGAATGGCCGGAGGTGGCATTGAGTCGGGACGTGTGGAATGAACAGGGAAATAGGTTTACCTATCATTGGGACACGGTATTACGAGGTTGTCTGCAGGACAATGCGCCCGTCCACACTGCACGCGTTGCAAGGCATGCCCTCGCTGAGAAAGGATTTGAAGAAATCAATCACTCACCCTAAGTCCAGACCTGGCCCGTAGTGATTATTTCCTTTTTTCAAATTTACCAGTGACGAGGAAATGAAGGCGGTTGTTTGAAGGCATTTTGAAAGTAAAGACTGCAAATATTTTTTGCTAGGATTAAAAGTCCTTTTTAATAAATGTAAGAAGTGCATTGAATGAGAGGGAGCTTATATTGAAAAATATTTTTTATACGTTTCTATCAGCTGTTTTAATACCTTAGGCTCAAAACTTTTCAGCCGCCCCTCGTACAGGTAGCATAAAAAATATGTTAAGACAAACTGACTAACGGAAGATAACATAGTTTAGCGTACGAATTTTCAGTTCTAACTACTCGTAAATTATATTAAGGCCAACGTGTCAAACCCAAAATATGTTTATTGCTTTCATATGTACATTAAGGACTTGCTTAAACATTTTAGTTTCAGCAAGAAAACTTGGAACTCATATTTATGATTTATTTTAATTTTCTTAGTTCTCACTTAATTACATCATACAGGAACCTCTGAGCTAAATTTTAAATACTGTTTGGGGAATTTTCCTATGTTTTGGTCATTCATTATTAAAGAATTCCTTTCCGAAAACAAATTAAAATGGTCATTTCAATTCATTTCAAACGAATTATTATACGTCTCAGTCCAAAACTGACAACGTGACTCTAGCCCCCGTTTCACTTCCTTAGGAGCAGAGTTTTGTGAGATCCGTTCTTAGTGGATGATTAAACACTTGTTAGAAGCCTAGTTTTAAATCCGAAGGTTAAAGTTTCTGGGTATTACACCTTTGCGTATATAAAAGTATATACACACACACACACACACACACACACACACACACACACACACGCACATGACACATATGGATTGTATGCCATCTACCTGATTTTATACTGAGATTTCCAACAAAATATATTAATTAAGTAGTAAAAATATGAAACTAAAACGAAACACAACCCTATTTATCAATTCACCTTGAATATCAATGAGTTAAACCCCTATATAAACTGAGATCGTCTCAAGCACCATTACTTCTCCAGCCCTCTGAAAGAAACAAAGTCACCATGGTTTTCAAAGTACTTGCAATGGCTGTCTTACTGATGGCTCTTTCTGTATCGAGTCAGCAGCCAGCACAATATTTCTGTGGAGATGCTCTCTCCGAGACTCTATCGATGTTGTGTCCGAACGGGATGCTGCTGCAGAAGAGGTCCATGGACTTCAAGAACGTCCGTGAGGAGCCTCCGAAACGAGCCTTGCCTTGGCTGCGTCATCGCTCTGAAGCTATGGCGCTGCATTTCAGAGGTAATGATAATGTTTTTTATTACCTTGATCTATCTATGGCTGAATAGTGTTAGGTAAGAATAGCACTAACCCATGACTTCCCGCGAGTGACGTAAGAAGCGATATACGAATACCCTATATTGAGGCCTTTTCAAGTGATTGTTGCCTGATGTGAGTGAAGATCCATCACCAATAATCCGTTATTTAACAATATTTTCCCCAACTTACACAAGTGGCTAAAGAATTTCTAATTTTGAATATCTGGCTACCCATTTTTGGTATTCATAGCTGAGTGTGAGAGTGTGCTCAAAAAGGCAGGCGTCCAAAGTATGAAGAACAAAAGAGCATGTATGAAAAGATTGATGAATGTAGATGAAGCAAGAGAGGTTTGCCAGGATCGTACGAAGTGGCGATCGATAGTCTCTGCCTACCCCAATGGGAATGAACGGCGTGAGTATATGTATGTGTGTATGTTTACTTTAACTCAAAGTTCACGCTATAAATCCTCGACGTGACAGTGCGGCATAAACGGTGTTAGCTGTGGTGTGTCGGCTTAGAATAGCACTACCCCATTTCTTCCGGTGGGTGTACGTAAGAGGGGACTAACGGACTTGGGGCTTTTAAAGGGATTTTAGGGCGATGCGGTTGGAGACCCATCACCAACAACCTTTATTCTACAATCTTTTCCCCACTCAACTTCCAAAAGTGGCTGAGGAATTTCTAATTTCCCAGCTCTAGCTACCCCTTTTAGGGATTTATAGCCGTGAGTATATTTATGTATGTTGTCGAAATGGTATTCTGATTATCTTCGATTTGCATAGCGCACCCTCGTCAGGGGGCAGGCTGGGGAGAAACCTATATGGCGTAGTCAATACAACTCTGCTATATGGAATACCTCACTTTTTTCCACACCGTTAACAACCTAGCTAAATTAACCAGACATAGGACTTATAGGAAATGGCCGGTGTTCTCACTAAACTATAAAGGTGTCTTTTGTAATTTAGCTTAATTACATGTTATGTAAATATAATAATCTATATATATGAGGGTGCAAACCTCTTTTTACAAAATCACTTGTTCAGCTAGATAGAGCCCATATACAGAGATCATATATGTAGTAAATTTATATACATTAATAGATATACTCACGCTGTGAATTTCCGACGAAGTGGAAAGATTGATCGTACATTAACGATTTAAAATACACATATTGTCACGGATATAATCCCAAAAAAACGATAGTTAGAGTTTCAACATCGGAAATTCTTCAGTCACTTTTGATAGTTAAGGTTGTTGGTGATATGTTTTGAACCAAATCACTCAAAAAGCCTTTATGCCCTTACTCACCTCATACAACACCCGCGGGAAGAAAAAGTTTAGTGATTTTCTAAGCCAACACTATAGTGTTAGCTCTTGCCCAAAATGCTCTTTTTAAACAAAACATAGGACTTAAACATTTTATATATTGCTGTACAACCGACATTGTTAAAATAATGAAATAATAATTTCAGGCAAAAGGAACATCATAGAAGAATGCTGCATGCAACCTTGCAGTCTCCAGGAGCTGATGAGTTATTGCAAACAAACTGAATAGAACTACCCTATTTACCCTGAGGACTTTGACTACGACCATGGCTTATCTTAGTATTAATTATTTAGTACCTAAAATTTGCTTAAAATATATTAAGGGTGAAACTTGATTGTTATGTATTAGAAAATAACTGTCAATTCATGTTATGGAAAAAAGTGAGGTTTAGCAACACTGGGTTTGTAAAATTTATTCTTTATACACTCCTTTAGTGTATATCAAGTTCTTGCTTCAGTGCCAAAATACTACTTAACCAATTTCTGAAATACTAGTTTTGCTTACATATAAGAGTATCATGTAAAATGTTAAATAAAGTAAAAGTCACAGAACCAATTTTGTTAAAGGATTGCAAAAAGCTAGATACATCGAATCGCTTACTTTACTCTCACTCTGCGTTCAGAATATAAATTAAAAGCTAACTGTCAATCTGTCATCCACCAAAAAAAGCACCTAGTTCTTTAATTATGTCATCAACCAAGTAAGTAAGTTAAGGGGGTATTACACCATATGATAAAATGAGACTGGTAGCGAGTGAACAGCTAGTGTAATAAGCTCATATTTACTGAGCTTATTACACTATACGTTCACTTGTTGCTGTTGTTCTTGTAGTAGTCTATGTACCGTTTCGTGTAATACCCATTTAAGGTACACATCACCTGCTGGTCTGAGAAAGTGGAACAAATAGAGCATAGCTGTTTTTACCTTCTTCATAATATTAAAAATACTTAAACTTAGCCTATTTTATTGTCATAAAAATTGGCAATAAAAATACATCCGTAAATAGCTCTCAATACTATGAAATTCGTTTTCGTCGTGGACCTTGTTTTGTCCAGGGATGTGGGTGATCCTGTCATGTACTCTTATTATAACCGTGTAATGATCGATCGTTGCAACATTCCTGTTAATATTATTTGTCAGACAGTTAGACTACCTAAGAAAATAAAGATCGGAATATGGAAAAATCATGAAACTCCTAAGTATGTGCCAGACCCATGCCTAATGCCTAACATTGCATGTACATGATCCCGAATTATGCCTTAAAGTGTTAATTAGAGCAAGTCTGATCCTACAAAACATGAATTGCATAACATTCTTCTTATAAATGTTTTGCGCTGTAAAGTTATTTTCGTAGGGAGCGAGACAGAACGATGGAAAAAATCAGAAAGCTGAGTTTTACATCGTCATGTGTCAGTGTTTGTAGAAAGCGGCGATAGGCTTGCTGCTCATCACGTGAATGCAATGTCCAGGCAAACGGTGGGTTATATGAACACTACGTGATGAAAATGTCACGTGACCTTTGCCTGCTTTGTGGATCGCTATGGAAGAAAACAGTACTGACAATTTAGATTTTAAGTTACAGTATTTTAAAATTTCTTAACCATCTTTTGCCTGCATTTGTGAGTGCCCATGTTAGAATGTCACTCAGAGTTTTTGAATCAAATAAGTACCTAAAGCTTCATTATAACATTGTATTCTTTAGCTTAAGAAAAGTAGTAAAATAGTCATATTTTAGATTCCTATTATATTGATGTTATTGCAAGCATCGCGGTGTTTTATTTCTCATATTTTCATCAAGGAGGCAGCTTGCTTATGTTAGTTGCTCATTTAACCCTCAAATTTTCTTCCATCAGCTACGTTTACCCTTTCTGTACACCTCGCGTAAGCGACGGTTTATTCCGATCCCGCAAGGCTAGCATGAGCGACTTTTTAACTCGATATAAAATACAAAACGTGTGGTATTAAACAGCCATCTCTTTCGTACTTACATATTATCGATATCATACATACATATACTCACAGTTATAAATCCCTAGATGGGGTAGCCAGAGCTAAGGAATTAGAAATTCCTCAGCCACTTTTGGAAAGTTTAGTGGGGAAAAGATGGTAAGATAAAGGTTGTTGGTGATGGGTCTCCAACCTCATCGCCCAAAAATCCCTTAAAAGCCCCAATACCGTTAGTCGCCTCTTACATACACCCACCGGAAGAAATGGGGTAGTGCTATTCTAAGCCGACACTACACAGCACGATATCGATATCATGACGATAAAATAGCGCTCGTGCTAGGCCGACTAGGGCGAGACGATGAGACGACTTAAAACAGACTTGAGTTACTGGAAAAAAATCAATCAAACACAAAGCATAGTTCTCAAAAACGCAGGCAGAAGCATGAACAATAAAAGAGCATGTTTGAGAAGATGAGATTGATGAAGCTAGAGAGATTTGTCAGGATCGAACAAAGTGGCGATCGATAGTCTCTGCCTACCCCAATGGGTACTAATGGCATGAGTATATGTATGTATGTATTACCAATAAAAAATAACAGGGACACTTTTTTAAAAATGAATGAAATGGTAAGATATTGCTCCATTGCTCCTTCTTAAATTTTTACTTTTTGACCGATACTTTTGAAAAACTTCCATCACTATTCTATAATCGTTACTCTGTCAGAATGAGATAAAAATACACGATACTGTGTAGGTGCGAAAGAAATGGCTGTTTTATACCATACATTATCTAGTAGCTGTGTAGTGTCCGCTTAGAACAGCACTATCCCATTTCTTCCGGTGGGTGTACGTAAGAGGCGACTAGAGCTATTGGGGCTTTTAAGGGACTTTTTGGGCGACGCGGTTGGAGGCTCATCACCTTCCAAAACTGTCTGAGGAATTTGTGATTCCTTAGCTCTCTAGGGATTTATAGCCGTGAGGAAATGTGTGTGTATGTACCTATCACAGTATTAATTTCTTCTTCATTGTTTTCTTAAGTTAATACAAAAAAAAAACATTATCTATGGAGTTTTTTCATGTCGATGTTCATGTCAGATGGTCACATCTAATATGAGCAAAAGTTATTCGAAATCTTCCTTTATTTTTTTCTATTTTTTCCTAAGTATCGAGCATGTGTTGTATGGTGGCCCCTTGCTATTCAAGAAACTATCTGTGTTCTATAGTGCCTGTATAACATTGGGCTACTAACCAGTCAACTTCATGAAAACATTAATTGTACCAATTATTAAGAACAGGACGGAGGAAATGTCCAGTCTATCTAACTATCGACCCTTCTCCCTGGCGACTTTATTTTCCAAAATCTTGGAACGATTAATCCATTCGAATTTAGTATATAATATAAAGTTAAGCAATGGTCAATACGGTTTCAGGGAGGGGCTAACAACTGACATACATACATACATACATATACTCACGGCTATAAATCCCTAGATGGGGTAGCCAGAGCTAAGGAATGAGAAATTCCTCAGCCACCTTTGGAAAGTTGAGTGGGGAAAAGATGGTAAAATAAAGGTTGTTGGTGATGGGTCTCCAACCGCATCGCCAAAAATCCTTTTAAAGCCCCAATACTGAGCAGTTTCTCGAATTTTAATCATATTCTCACAAAAACCTAGCGATAATAAAACACCAACTTTCTTGCAGTAAACATCAATTTATATTAGTATACTTATACTACTCGAAGCATAATTCTCGTATATCTAAATGTAGTAATACGAATCATATAATAATAATAAATAGGTACTACTTATAAAAATACGAGTTTACGAGTACATTTTTCTTACTTAAATCAGAGTTTTTATACTCAAGAATACAATTTCATTTATCATATGACTTACGTTTAATATATACATACATAATAAACATAAACGTTCACGCCGTTTATCCCCGAAGGGGTTGGCAGAGGTACCAATACTTCTGAACTCACATGGCAAGCGCCATCTAGTTTCCAAAGAAGGTAACCACGTTTTGCTTAGACAGTGTACTCACGTGATAGGGGGCAGGCCTATCGCCGTTTTGTACGAATACACTGTCACATGACTAAGTACAACTCAGCCAAGTGGGTTTCCTCACGATGTTTTCCCTCACCGTTAACAACCATGATAAATTAACCACAAATATGACTTTAGAAAAGACAAATTGGTGTAGGCCCGTCCCATGATTGGAACTCACGCCCTTCTGTTTTCGGGCGGGTGTTCTACCCACTGGACTATCATGTTTAATATATATTTTACCACATTATTATTATAAGTAATCATAATACTTAAATTATACGAGTATTCCACCTAACTTTGCCTTGGACTGTTAGCAAAAGCAAGTCTGATTTAATTTACACATGGACTTAGCCAGCATTAATAATTCTTTTTTCTTATCAAATATGTGTCTTATGAGCTTTAGTAAAATTATATTTATTATGTTTAACAATGTAATGATTATTTCTATTTCAATATACTTTATTTCTATAAAACCTAGAACATTGTTTAAATAACAGTTAATATATTCTCTCTCCTATTACTTGACATTATTCTAAAACATTATAATACATAACACATAATTTATACACTACTTACCAATACCATTATATGAAAACTGATAGTTTAAGCCTTTTTTGTTTATTGTTGCCTGAAATACAGGTAAATTACCTAGCTCAGGAACAGGAAAATGTTATATTTTGTACTTTAAATAACTTACTAGGTTAAGACGAATATTATGTACTTTTGAAAACTGAATAAATTTTTATTATTATTATTATTATTATTCTAAAACGCGATTTTGGGTAATCCGCATGTATCTATTTGACTGGATCTATTAAATCGTCGCTCGCTCTGAAGGTGGGTTAATATATACATTATATCTACTCACACACTCACACTCACAGTTTTAAGCCATTGGGGTTGAATATTCTGAAGTAGTGCCGGCGCGGCGTACCGGTGGCAAAGAGCTGGTATTCTACTCATTTTGACGAAAACTATAATGTTCACCGTATCACAAGTATTGGTGTCAAACATCCTGTCTCTAAGGTCAAACTAAGGGATGTTTTGTACAATTTCATAATTTTACCATCCCGTTTCATACAAACTTGGCAGATATTGAGGTTTATAAGAGTTCATAGTATAATTACGTAGTTTATAAGAGTTGATATTAAAGAATTAAATAATATTCTAACCGACTTATCGTTGGCAACTTGGCGCGTAGAATCAGTGAAAAAGGCAATTGTGAAAACCTTCAGGTATTACAGAAGGCAGCCGTAATCCAGCAGTACCTTATTTATTTTATATAATAATATTTTTTACACTAACTAATTTAGAATTTTGCTTTACTTACAGTTTATGGAAATAAACAATGTTTAAATAAATATAAATACTTTTTCAGCTACTACTAAATTAGCTAGTAATAAAACTACTTGTGTCTTGATATTACCGAAACTAAGTATAATTCACGAAGGCTTTGAATCGAATTTAATTAGATTTATTCTAGACTAACTTGCCCCATATAACTTGAGAGTTTAGCAAATGTAGTTACGAATTGAATGTAGCAAGTTAGAATCTATATTCCAATAGTAATTTATTCTTTAATACCCTCATTATGCCATGCTTTGCTAATAGCTAATCTATACAAAGAAATGAAATTTGAGTGTCTGCTATATTCCTTAAAAGAGTCCGAAATATGTATGTAGGTACTTCATAAATAATCTGGCACAACAGTCATTCAGAGAAAAAAATAGAGGAAATGTTTGCAGTATTTAAACATCCGCTTTTAATTGAGGATCATGGATGTATAAAAACTACCAAAATACATATTGATTAGTTTTTCTCTGCATTTCTGTTGTTCCAGATGATCTCCTAAAAGGCTGCACCGAGTGGTCGGAATTTTATGCGGTGTATAGCCACATTTTTAGAAATTCATAATACTTACTATATATAACTATAGAGAGGAAATATTTGTGTGTTTGTAATGAAAAGGCCTCGAAAAAATTCTATCAATATCAAATTATTTAACCAGTAGAAAATTAAACCTTAATAAGAAACATATGCCATAATATCCAAGGGGATAAAAAGTGATCGTATATATCTAACCGTACAAACCAGGTTCAGATCGCAATCATAAAATTAATAATCACTGTATCATCATCATGTTAGCTACAACATTTCCTATTATTTAAAAAAAAACGTTGGTAAATGAAGAGGTAACTTATCTCATAAAAGGCAGTAATTGTAAGTTTTAGTTGAGACTGTTCCTTAATTTCCTATTTACAATATTTGTTGATAGCCCCAGTTCCTCACGGGTAGTGTAATTATTCAAATATCTAAGCACTCTCAGTCACTGCTCACCCCATGAGAAATATAGAGTGACGATATGCCGCATATGTTACTTTAACTTTATAGTATTCCATTGATGAAAGAATTACCAATATCTTATGTGTTGTTTCAGAGCTTGTTCATTACTGACATACAAAAAAACTCTTTGGTATATTAGTTTATATAGACATATTCTATACTAATAATGTCTACTAACTTAATTAATACTAACACAAGCCGTCGTGGTCGCCGTCGCTGTTATAAGTCCGTGCGTTTTGTAGTTCTATTCTGTTTGTTTGCAATAACTCATCAGCTCCTGGAGACTGCAAGGTTGCATGCAGCATTCTTCTATGATGTTCCTTTTGCCTGAAATTATTATTTTCATGTTAAGTATTCACTTGAGCGACCGTGATAGCCCAGTGGGTAGAACACTCGGTTATCGTGCAAACGACTAGTGTTCTAATCCTGGGTCGGGCCTACACCAATTTGTCTTTTCTAAAGACATATGTGTGGTTAATTTATCATGGTTGTTAACGGTAAGGGAAAAACATCGCAAGGAAACCCACATGGCTGAGTTGTACTTAGTCATGTGACAGTGTATTCGTACAAAAACGGCGATAGGCCTGCCCCCTATCACGTGGGTACACTGTCCATGCAAAACGTGGGTACTCTGAACACCATGTGACAAAGTCAGACAAATAAGTATTAGTATACCTCTGCCAACCCCTTCGGGGATATTCGGCGTGAACGTTTATGTTATTATTATGTTATTCACTTGAATCAATTACCATTAAATGAAAGCTCACGGCAAAAATCACGAAAAGGGGAAGAAACTCCTCAGCCACATTAAAAGATTGATAGGGGACAAAATGGTAGAAATAAAGTATAGTAGGTGATGGTTCTCCAACCGCATCACCCAAAAACCACTTAAAAACCCCATACCTTTAGTCGCCACTTACGACACCCGTAGGTAGAAAGAGGTAGCGACATTCTAAACCGGCATTTCACGGTAAAGGGTTGGCTAGAACATCAGTATTAGAAATTCTATTATATAAAAATTTTGTGACAGTTGAGTGGGAAAAAGATAGCAACATAAAGGGTGGTTGCTCATGGATCTCCAGCCACGTCACCTTCAATAACTTAAAAAGCCCCAAATTCCCAAATCATTTAACGCAATGCTCGCGGGATTTAATGACATAAAAAATAAGTAAGATGGTATAAACACATACATTATTAAACAAATACATACGTACATTTTAGTACACTTTTATTTTAGTACTCACGACTATAAATCCCTTCAAAATAATAAATTCCTCAGCCACTTTTGGAAGTTGAGGGGGGAAAAGATGGTATAATAAAGGTTGTTGGTGATGGGTCTCCAACCGCATCGCCCAAATATTCCTTAAAAGGCCCCGATTCCCTTAGTCGTCGCTTACGATCACCCATGGGAAGAAATGGGGTAGTGCTATTCTAAGCCGATATTATAAGTTGTATAACTTCCAAAAGAGAAACGACTACAAACCTCTAGAATGCAGTGCCAGCGCCTCCGACCGATGTCGCAGCCAAGGCAAGCCATACTTCGGACGCTCCTTGCCATACAGAGAGTTCTTGAAGTCCAGAGATTTTTTCTGCAGCATCAGCCCGTTCGGACATATCAGCGACAAAGTCTCCGAGAGATCATCTCCACAGAAATACTGGTTTTGTTGCTGACTTGGTCCAACAAAAATGGCAAATAGGGCAGCCATTACAATTAGTTTAAAAACCATTGTGGATAAATTAAAGTTTACTCTTTAGTGAGATATGAAAGTGATGGCTCTTAGGAGAATGCATCATTTTATATAGGGGTTGAGCTGATTAATATTCAAGGTAAATTAATAGGGCTGTGCTGAGAAGAAAAATATATGGTTATACTTTCGTCATGAATAAAATTTGGACATGTTAATTACTGTATATAATTTTGTGTGTTTACCAAATAAAAAATTTTTGTACTTATACTAAATACCGGAGAAATGTATTCAGAAATAAGGTTTCCATATTTTAAACTGCATCTGCGAAAAATTTGTGAATTTGAGATATATGAAAGTTCTTGCCAAACTCTCGGTATATTATTATACCGATGTTAGCGTAAATTGTTCAGAGTAGGTACCCACATTTACTTTAACTTAAGTGATAAGGGATTAAAAACGGTAATAGGCCTGCTATTACCGTTTTGAATGAATACACTGGTCCATTTTTCAGGCAAAAGGAACATAATAGAAGAATGCTACATGCAAACTTGCTGTGTAGTATCGGCTTAGAATAGCACTACCCCTTTTCTTCCGGTGGGTGTACGTAAGAGACGCCTAACGGTATTGGGGCTTTTAAAGGGATTTTTGGGCGATGCGGTTGGAGACCTACACCAACAACCTTTATTTTACCATCTTTTCCCCACGCGACTTCCAAAAGTGGCTGAGGAATTTCTAATTCCTTAGCTCTGGCTACCCCTTCTAGGGATTTATAGCCGTGAGTATATGTATGTATGTAAACTATACCATCACTAAGCCCATCTTAGACAAAACGACGCATGTTAAATTTAAAAAAAACATTTTAGAACATTAAGTGGAAACCCTTGCCACATAATGTAAATCTCCTTATTTTAGGAGACAAATATCTAAAGATCACGTATGACGCTAACGCAATGATGTGTAAATAATATGTCTAAATACAGCTTTTTTGCGCACGACCCTTTTAGCAACCGTGATAGCCCAGTGGGTAGAACACTTGGTTATCGTGCAAACGACTAGTGTTCAAATCCCGGGTCGGGCCTACACCAATTTGTCTTTTCTAAAGACATATGTGTTGTTAATTTATCACGGTTGTTAACGGTGAGGGAAAACATCGTGAGGAAACCCACATGGCTGAGATGTACTTAGTCATGTGACAGTGTATTTGTACAAAACGGCGATAGGCCTGCCCCCTGTCACGTGAGTACACTGTCCATGCAAAACGTGGGTACTCTGAACGCCAGGTGACAAAGTCACGTGATGTTCAGAAGTATTAGTACCTCTGCCAACCCCTTCAGGGATTTGCGGCGTGAACGTTTATGTTATGTTATGTTATGACCCTTTAATACACCAAATGCAAATGACGTACTTTGTGACCAGACGTGATAGTCCAATGGGTCAAACGACCGCCCGTCAATACAGACAGGCGTGAGTGCAAATACCGGGTCGGGCCTACCCAAATTTGTCGTTTCTAAAGTCATGTGTGTGGTTAATTTATCATGGTTGTTAACGGTGAGGAAAAACACAGGAGGGGTTGACAGAGGTACTAATACTTCTAAACATCACGTGACATTGCCATGCCACCTGGTGTCCAGAGTACCCACATTTTGCTTAGACAGTGTTTTTACGTGATAGGGGGCAGGACTATCGCCGTTTTGTATGAATACACTGTCACATGAGTATGTACAACTCAGCCATGTGGGTTTCCTTACGATGTTTAATAATTGAAAAAACTTTGCGCCATTTAGCTGCGAAACGGTCCTGACTCAGCAAAGGCTGCGAGGGTTTACTTCACAGCACTCATTTTCAGTCAGCGCCATGACTATATGACTTGTGACCTTCATTGTTCTTTAATTATTACTATCATAATTATTTTATTATCTTATAAATATTTCGAAACAGTTTGGCTGATCAGATCAATAGAATACTTGACAATCGCATCCTTGGGTAGTGTTATTTTCCGCATATAAATGGTCGCATGTGTACTGTTAGTCATCAGATCATTTCAAGAAAGGGAAGGGCTGACCAGACCTTTGGTGTCGCAGTCAAACTGGCATATGTTGAGCCCCCTTTTTTATCCTTAAGGAAACAATGAAAATAATATACTGTTTACAAATAAAATATTTTTTACATACATTGATAAATACATAAGTTGACCTTAGAAATGTAAATTTTATTCTAAAGGGCCGTGTGCAAAACGATGTTTGATAGTAATAGTTTAGACATGTTTTTACACATGATTGGATCTGCGTCATTACGTCCTATAATATTTCATAGCTTGTAAGTTTATGGAAGATTCACCTTGAGAGGGTTGCCACTCGTTGGTCTAGAACTTTCTATAGAAACAAAGTAATATTATATTATAAAAAAAGTTTTTTTATTAAAGAATTAAAATTATTCGGCCACTTTGCAATTTCAGTGAGAAAAGTGGGTAAAATAAAGGATGTTTAGTGATAGATCTCCTGCCTTGCCGCATCATCGAACAATTGCTTTTTCAGTTGAAAGGTATATTATTTCATAATTTCTTGACGTAATATCTACTACAAGTACTTATTACATTCCTTATATTTGTCATAAACGTTTCGATTATATGATCCCAATATTTGTAAAACACCGCTCAACATTAAAATCTGCGATTGAACATAAGCGTTGAACATATATTATCGAAATATATAATTAAATTAATTAAAAACCTCCTCAGTTTTTCGTCGGTTAAAGAGTTTAAATATTAAACCAATAATCATATAATTTTATATCTATGTAGATTGAGACAGACTATGTTGATTCAAAATGTTAATAATATTGAATTACTTTGTCATTGCATCGCGAAATATATTATTAAAGAAACTAGTGTGAATCATATGGGTGTGCTTCAACCATTTCAAATTAAGTATAACAAATATAACTTACTGTGCTTCAAATTCCACATTCAGAGCAGGGTAAGTGATATTACTAATCTACTATATTGAAGACACTTACTGCCTAAGCCAATGTGTCTCTTCTAAAGTCACACGTGTGGCAAATTTATCACGGTTGTTAAAGGTAAGCGAAAACCTCATCAAGAAATCCACATGGATGAGTTGCAACTAAGTCCAGCTAAGCTGTGACAGTGTATTCGTAGAGAACATAGGTAGGCTTCGCTCTATTATGGTAATACGCTGTCCAAGCAAATTGTGGGTACTGAAACACCATGTTGTAAAATACACGTATTGTTATGTAAATTACATACATACATACATATACACACGGCTATAAATCCCTAGAAGGGGTAGCCAGAGCTAAGGAACTAGAAGTTCCTCAGCCACTTTTGGAAAGTTAAGTGGGGAAAAGATGGCAAAATAAAGGTTGTTGGTGATGGGTCCCCAATACCGTTAGTCGCCTCTTACGTACACCCACCGGAAGAAATGGGGTAGTGTTATTCTAAGCCGACACTACACAGCAATTATGTAAATTCCTTTGAGATTTACGGCGCAAAAAGGGGACAGGAGTAGATTTACAAATAAATATAGATATTTTTAGACAATTGGCTATCTGACAGCTTATATTTATAACTTTTTTCTCGGTTTACTTATTATACAGTTCCTGTCCATCGAAAATTTTTATGCACGTAGAGATTTTTTTTTACATGTAAGTAAATATAGATACGCATACTTTTACTCAAGGTTATAAATCCCAAGAATGGGTAGCCAGAGAGGGCTTCAGCGGAATTCTTCAGCCACTTTTGGAAGTTCTGTGGGAAGTCTCGAATCGCATCGCCCAAAAATCACTAAAAAGGCCTCACTATCCATTGTCGCCTCTTAGGAACACGCACGGTCAGAAATGTGGTAGTGCGATCCTAAGCCGACATTATATAGCTAATGCATTTAAGTGACCTCTTAATCCTGTTATTATGGTTATTTATAAGTAAAATCCTACCTATACCATACTCACGGCTATATATCCCACACAGCCAGAGCTGCGGAATCAATATTTCTCCACTCATTTTTGAATGTTTAGTTGAGAAAAGATTGCAAAATAGAGAAAGGTCTCCAGGAACATCGCTCAAGAATCACTTAAAACCCGTAATACCTTGAGTCGATTCGTGCGAAATGAGTTAGTGCTATTCTACGCGAAACCACAAAATAAAGAGCTGTGACTGCATTTTTTACTTTGCTTTTTTATCACTGCTTAACTTAACGACAATATCCGCAAAAAACGTGTGAGAAATATCTTATTCCGGATCTCTGGCTACCCCTTTTTGGGATTTATAACCATGAGTGTATGTATGTTCAGACTAAAATATATATTTTTTTTTCTACAAATTGAAATAACAAAGTAAAACACATAATGTCTCCAAAATTCATTAAGAGATTATATTAGATTTTACATATATACTAAACAACATCTTGACTATATGTTGAAACAGACCTGTGCTTTTCTAAACCAATTTTACACAGCTTTAAATGTGAATTATATAAATGTAAGCTTCCAAAACACAACCCTAACAATTCACCTTGAATACCAATGAGTCTAGCTCCTATATATACTGAAACTTTCTCAACAGCCCTCATTCAGACTGAAAGAAACCTAGCTCATCATGGTGTTCAAAGTATGTGTGATGGCTGCCTTGATAGTGGCTCTCACTGTGTCCAGTCATCAACAAACACAGTACTTCTGTGGAGACAGTCTTCCGGAGACTCTGTCCATCCTGTGTCCGAATGGTCTGCTGCTGCAGAAGAAGTCCGCGGACTTGGAAACTCCTCATGATGAGGTGCCTCCGAAGCGGAACTTGCCTTGGCTGCGGCAACGTTCTGAAGCTGTGGCACTTCATATCAGAGGTAACATATCTTTAGGTTTTGATTTTTCTGAGTGTAATAAATAATTTCTGTTTGAATGGATACAGTTCACATTTTTTTATGTAATGTCATTAAAATGTTCCTTAAACGGCGGGCATTTTTAGTCACAAGTGTAGGTATAAGTGATTAATTCCATATTTTTTTCCCAATATTTGACTTACTTGCTATCGACTATTCTTTACCTATTTATGGAAGGGGATAGCAGAAAAGACTGGGTATGATTATATAAATTATCGTGTACAGGATAGCTACAGGCAGCCTCTTGGTGGCCCTGCACCTCTTTTTTAAATAAAAATATATTATAATAATACAATACATAATAAATATAAAATATATTCCACAAGTTTTAAAATAAAAGGTCGTTTGAAATAGGTGTCCAAATCTTATTACTATAAATCATTAAAAAATCTGTAATCACATTAATTCCATACGTTTCACTCTTTCACAGGCAAAAGGAACATCGTAGAAGAATGCTGCATGCAACCTTGCAGCATCCAAGAGCTGATGAGTTATTGCAGAGATTTACAATAGGAACACACAATGAACGGACCCATGGCTTCAAATAATGACACTGACGATCACTTATATATACTATAATCTAGTCATAATTATATAATACTAGCTGACCTGACAGGCTTCGTACTGGAAATTTGCTTATGCCAAACTTTAGGCGTTTTTTTCCGGTACTCTGAGTTCAATCAGGCGTGAATATTTTATTGGTCAAATTTTTCCGGGATAAAAAGTATCCTATGTTATAATTGGGTTCATTATCTAGCATTCTGCTAAATTTCATTCATGTTGATTCTGTAATTGAGAACCCTTTTTAACTCAAACATCTTAACTTTCACATTTATAATATTAATAGGATATGAAATAGTTATGTTCTATGCTTTATGAAGTCTCCAGACACGCCACCCAACGGTAACTTATAAAATTTCTATATGGAGTCGCCTCGTATGACACGTAGTGCTTTTCTAAGCCGACACTACATGGCATCTGGTATGAGTGGAAAGGCAATGATTATCTACAGTTCCCAGTGCGATTATTGTAGGCGACTAATTATATATAGCAGAATAGATTTCTCTGGGAACTGAGTACAAGTTATACTTTTAATATATAAAGATCATGCCAAAGATGAAGGATATATAAAATTGATTTTTGAACACAAATTTAGTCAAGTTTATTTTTAATCTAAGTTTGATTGATGTAAATTTCTCACATTTAATCAATACTTCTTTACCTATTGTGACCTGATTTGACTTAGAAAGTGACACATTTGTAAGAAAGGAAAGAAATGATGAAATTTTATGCCACATTTTTTTATTTATTTGAAATTATAGAAATAAACACTTTAAATGATTGAAGCTCAGTGGGAAGAGCACCAACAAGGTTATTATACAGTTATGTCTTATCAAAGTTATTAGTATGGTTTATTTGTGAATGTTTTTAACAGTGAGGGTTAAAGAGCTGTGTATTGTCGGCTTAGAATAGAACTACCCCATTTCTTCCTGTGGGTGTTTTTACAGGCGACTTAGGGTTTTGGGGTTTTGAAGTGATTGTTGGGTTGTGACTGAAGACCACCCTATATCTTATAACCCTTTTATTATTCCACTTCTGTTCCATGCTTCTGTTGCTGATGAATTTATAATTTCATGTTTTTTTCAAAACTGATTTCTGAACATAAATGTAATACAAATATAACATTGTATAAATTAAAATTAACATGTAATCCTATTAAATTATTGCAGAAGAATTAAGTTTAATTTACTCATCCCATTCCTGTATACGCATACCAAAAGCGTTCCTGGCGAACACCATAATACCTTTAAAACCTTTGTTGCATAAGACGCTGATGATTAACCTTAGTAGTGCAATGGGCAGAACACCTGCTGAGTTGCTAAGAGGCATGGATGCGTGTCCGGCCTAAACCACTTCAGTGATTAGTTAGCCTGCCAACCCTCACTAGATCAGCAAGGACTATGAATATTCAGGGTTAATCAAAGTGACTGTGCGGGTATACATCCATGCATTCGGAGATGTCATCATATATATTTATATTTTATATGATGACACTTTACCACACATACTTTAAGGTCCCTAGATCGACTCCACGGCGAGAGATTTGGGATAAATATTTCAAAGTGCAGTTGCACCGTTCTAGGCTTGACCAGAATTTCAACTGAAAAACGTACAGAAAGCTCCGTTTTACCCGCAGGTCAATGTTGAGGGCTTTAGTTTGAAATATCGCCAAAGAAAATAAAATGCCAACGAAAAGATGCAAAGAAAAGTTAGGGTAACAAACTAGATATGAGGTGTAAGAACTAGTTATCAATATCTGTATCTAGATTTTGTAGGGAGTATCCAGACCTTAAGAATAATGGAAAGTTATTAAATTAATAAAAAAGTGTGTGAGTCGTGAAAGATGCGGCCACAAAGATGATAATTTTAAAATAGTAGAATAAAATTTGTTAAGCATATACGGGCAGGTGTATAAAAGTATATATCGAGCCAATCCGGATGGTTATATCAGAAGAGGATGACCACGGAGGACACATTTGGATGAAATTGCTGTGTAGTGTCGGCTTAGAATAGCACTACCCCATTTCTTCCGGTGAGTGTACGTAAGAGGCGACTAACGGTATTGGGGATTTTAAGGGATTTTTGGGCGATGCGGTTGGAGACCCATATTTTCTCTATTTTGCCATCTTTTCCCCACTCAACTTTCCAAAAGTGGCTTAGGAATTTCTAATTTTTTAGCTCTGGCAACCCCTTCTAGGGATTTATAGCCGTGAGTATATGTATGTATGTATGTATGCTTAAGAGGCAGCGTTCAAAGAATGCACGAATAAAAATACCCACGGCCATAAATCCCAAATTGGAGTAGCCAGAGCTTCAGAGCTGTAGAATAGAAATGTATTGCAAGTCACAAGTGAAGTAGATGGTATAAAGTGATATAGTACAAGTGACGCCCTGCTAGGGCACAGCAAACATGAGGGCAACTAGTTGCTATTACTTAAATATGTATGTACAACTTAAGAAGAAAACACTTAAAACCTATTTAGATATTAAAACATCTATCTTCTATTCTATACTATAATAAGACTGTAACGAGGTCAAAACTGTACATTGAAGTAAAAAAAATAAAAACCGGTGGAATATGTTTTATTTTAGATACTGAAGCCAAATTTGTTATTTTTGAAAAAAATGTCTGTCTGTCTGTCTGTCTGTCTGTCTGTCTGTCTGTATGTCCGTTCATCACGTTAATTCTACCAGACCGATCTTGATCAAATTTGGCATGAATATAGGTTATACACCTGGCCAACATATCGGATATAATTTATCCCGGATTTCGCAAGGGTTCCCACAGGAGCATAAAAAAATATAACTTTTATATGATTCCCCATATTTACACGATTAATTTTTTCATCGACCGACTTTATCGGACTCTTCATTAATAGTCTTTTTGGAAAAAATAAGGGTTTCATCCATTTTCATCAAAATAATTGTCCATTTAATTGTTTGTCAATAGTATGACTACTAGATACTCGTATATACGATATCACAAATTTGAGACATACACAAATGTCTGCGTGGCGTAGCGGTATACCGTTTGGTAAACACTAAGTGCGAAAGACCCGGGTTCGAATCCCGGGTGGTCAAAGTCTTTTTGCGTATTTTTTTTGCTTTTGTGTTAGGTTAGAATAATAGGATGCACTCATCCTTCTTTTTCACAATCAACTATGCGAATATGTATGAATAAAGATAATTGAAAGCATATTGTATGAATATTGCGTTGCTTTCTGCATCGCGGTACGATTTCTTATTTTCTTTGTTATATATACTTCAGTTCATACTAAACTTTAAATGACAGTTCGAAGACTGTCGGGTCAACTAGTTATAATATAAAGACTTAAGATAATAATTAGCTTAAAACAATAATTAATTTGTATATGAACTCTAATCACCTGTATTTTCATTAAAGAATTCAGTGATATTGTAGTAACATTTGTTTATAAGAAATGTTTTTAAGTGGCTTTCGAATAAGTTATTTTTTTCAATATTTCTTATATTATTAGGAAGATGGTTATATATCTTTATCATCATATGGTGTGGACTATTCGCTACTAATGTCATACTTGTTACCGGTGTGAAGTTAGCGGCCGATTCCAGCGGCCGATTATAACCCGACCAAATTAAAAAGTTTCCATATTAAAAGGTGTAAAACCAGGAATTTCAGCATCTAAGAAGCCTCATTGCCACATACATAGCTGCATTAACACTCTAGGCTAGGCCATTAACCTGCCCGAACGCGAACCTTAAACCCATGAAACAAAATGTAGAGCAGCCACCCTAGATGAATTATTAAAAACTTTTCTGACACGAACCCAAAGCTTCTACACACCTTGAGTGTGGTATCAAAAGAACCGTATAAAATAGTTCTACAGGATGCATACCAAAATATTTTAATATGAAGAGATTTTAACCCTTCAATCGCAAGTTTAACCCTCAGCGGCCGATTTCAGCGAAATGAATAGTTGTGATAAAATCTGTCCAAAGCTTCTACACACCTTGAATATGGTATCAAAAGAACCGTATAAAATAGCTCTACAGAATGCATTCCAAAATATTTGAATATGAAGAGATTTTAACCCTTCAACCATACGATAGAGCAATTTCACGTACAAAAAAATGATAAATATTTTCTGACACGAACCCAAAGCTTCTACACACCTTGAGTATGGTATCAAAAGAACCGCATTAAATAGCTCTACAGGATGCATAGCAAAATATTTTAATATGAAGAGATTTTAACCCCTCAATCCCAAGGTTAACCCTCAGCGGCCGATTTCAGCGAAATTAATAGTTGTGATAAAATCTGTCCAAAGCTTCTACACACCTTGAATATGGTATCAAAAGAACCGTATAAAATAGCTCTACAGAATGAATACCAAAATATTTGAAAATGAAGAGATTTTAACCCTTCAACCATACGATAGAGCAATTTCACGTACAAAAAAATGATAAATATTTTCTGACACGAACCCAAAGCTTCTACACACCTTGAGTATGGTATCAAAAGAACCGTATTAAATAGCTCTACAGGATGCATAGCAAAATATTTGAATATGAAGAGATTTTAACCCCTCAATCGCAAGTTTAACCCTCAGCGGCCGATTTCAGCGAAATGAATAGTTGTGATAAAATCTGTCCAAAGCTTCTACACACCTTGAGTATGGTATCAAAAGAACCGTATTAAATAGCTCTACAGGATGCATTGCAAAATAATTTAATATGAAGAGATTTTAACCCTTAAACCATACGATAGAGCAATTTCACGTACAAAAAAATGATAAATATTTTCTGACACGAACCCAAAGCTTCTACACACCTTGAGTATGGTATCAAAAGAACCGTATTAAATAGCTCTACAGGATGCATAGCAAAATATTTGAATATGAAGAGATTTTAACCCCTCAATCGCAAGTTTAACCCTCAGCGGCCGATTTCAGCGAAATGAATAGTTGTGATAAAATCTGTCCAAAGCTTCTACACACCTTGAATATGGTATTAAAAGAACCGTATAAAATAGCTCTACAGAATGCATACCAAAATATTTAAATATGAAGAGATTTTAACCCTTAAACCATACGATAGAGCAATTTCACGTACAAAAAAATGATAAATATTTTCTGACACGAACCCAAAGCTTCTACACACCTTGAGTATGGTATCAAAAGAACCGTATTAAATAGCTCTACAGGATGCATAGCAAAATATTTGAATATGAAGAGATTTTAACCCCTCAATCGCAAGTTTAACCCTCAGCGGCCGATTTCAGCGAAATGAATAGTTGTGATAAAATCTGTCCAAAGCTTCTACACACCTTGAATATGGTATCAAAAGAACCGTATAAAATAGTTCTACAGAATGAATACCAAAATATTTGAATATGAAGAGATTTTAACCCTTAAACCATACGATAGAGCAATTTCACGTACAAAAAAATTATAAATATTTTCTGACACGAACCCAAAGCTTCTACACACCTTGAGTATGGTATCAAAAGAACCGTATTAAATAGCTCTACAGGATGCATAGCAAAATATTTGAATATGAAGAGATTTTAACCCCTCAATCGCAAGTTTAACCCTCAGCGGCCGATTTCAGCGAAATGAATAGTTGTGATAAAATCTGTCCAAAGCTTCTACACACCTTGAATATGGTATCAAAAGAACCGTATAAAATAGTTCTACAGAATGAATACCAAAATATTTGAATATGAAGAGATTTTAACCCTTAAACCATACGATAGAGCAATTTCACGTACAAAAAAATTATAAATATTTTCTGACACGAACCCAAAGCTTCTACACACCTTGAGTATGGTATCAAAAGAACCGTATTAAATAGTTCTACAGGAAGCATAGCAAAATATTTGAATATGAAGAGATTTTAACCCCTCAATCGCAAGTTTAACCCTCAGCGGCCGATTTCAGCGAAATGAATAGTTGTGATAAAACCTGTCCAAAGCTTCTACACACCTTGAATATGGTGTCAAAAGAACCGTATAAAATAGCTCTACAGAATGAATACCAAAATATTTGAATATGAAGAGATTTTAACCCTTAAACCATACGATAGAGCAATTTCACGTACAAAAAAATGATAAATATTTTCTGACACGAACCCAAAGCTTCTACACACCTTGAGTATGGTATCAAAAGAACCGTATTAAATAGCTCTACAGGATGCATAGCAAAATATTTGAATATGCAGAGATTTTAACCCCTCAATCGCAAGTTTAACCCTCAGCGGCCGATTTCAGCGAAATGAATAGTTGTGATAAAATCTGTCCAAAGCTTCTACACACCTTGAATATGGTATCAAAAGAACCGTATAAAATAGCTCTACAGAATGCATACCAAAATATTTGAATATGAAGAGATTTTAACCCTTCAACCATACGATAGAGCAATTTCACGTACAAAAAAATGATAAATATTTTCTGACACGAACCCAAAGCTTCTACACACCTTGAGTATGGTATCAAAAGAACCGTATTAAATAGCTCTACAGGAAAGAATTGACAAAAATTTAGAAAACATTAAATCTGACGATGTTTTCCGAAAAATTAGATCTGTGGCATTAGCAATAAATGACCGCAACAAAAATGATGTTCTTGATCTATATTTATACCAAAACGATCATCAAAATTTTGTTCAAGAGTTATCATTTCCCTTGGGCATAAAAATGTACAGCGCAAAACAAGTAAAAATTTTAAAAAAAGTTAATGAAAAGCCTACTTTGTATTTTGATGCCACGGGTGGTGTGATAAGAAAACTTAATACAGAAACAAAAAAGATGAGAACGTTTTTGTACGCAGGTGTCATAAGTTTAAATCAAAGGATTTGCCCTATATTCTCATTTATATCGGTAAAACATGACACTAATACCATATTTAAATGCCTAAATGACTTTAAGAAATTTTTTAAAAAAAGTAATGCCTGGCCAGTTTTTTCGGGAGTGGTAACCGATTTTTCTTTCGCATTAATTAACGCCACATGTGAAGCATTCAACAAATTAACCCTGAACCAATATTTGGAAATATGCTTCGAAGCAAAGCAAAAAAAGATACCCGAAAATATTACGCCTTTATTTCTTTGTTGTGCGCACCTTATGAAAAATATGTGCAAAGATATAGATAATAGCGATGTCGAGTGCGAAGAAAAGAAAATATTAAAAGATATGATGGCTAAATTATTTTCAGGTACAAATTTAGCTTTTTTGGAAAATTATATTAAAAACTTATATATAATATTGCAATCCCCTTGGGTATCTCAGGATGTAGTTAATGCACAAAAATTATTTAATTCATCGGATTCTGAAGATTTTGAGTGTGTTCGAAATTCAGATATTGCTCAATCTGGCATAAAATGTTTAAATAATGACCCTAATTATGTTAAAAGCCCCTATTATAGACATTTTAAAGACCTTCTCGAACTCATCAATATAAATTACACACCATCTTTGTCTGTAGAACATATGAATAATTTTTATGATCCCCAGCTATTTGAGTCAATAATGATAAAATACATTCCCTACTTACCTATGTGGTGTAATATTTTTAAAAAACAACGTTTAAAGAGCTTATTCCATTTGCCTGAATTCAGACGTCCGACAGCCACAGAATCTGAATTCAGACTAGTGGAATAACTTTCAGAACGCTAGGCTTCCGATAAAGAGACAAATTTCGGTTCCTAGCTCACTACATTTTTTGTAGCTCCGTCTCAGGAAGGTGGAATAACGTTCAGACGATTTAGTCGCCTCGCGCCCGCCACAGCGAGAGGACGTGCCAAAATTTTTCATGCCTATGATTGCAAATTACGTAAACAAAAAAAAGATAATAAAAGTTTTATAGCAGATATACATATGCTCACGCCATTAATTCCAGGGGTAGTTAGGTAGGTAGGGGTTCCATTTCATAGGGGTAGGCGGATATGTATAATTATATTCTTACATACATACATATACTCACGCTATTATTTCCGTTTGGTGTAGGTAAATACGTTTTATCACATACATAACATATAACATAACATAAACGTTCACGCCGAATATCCCCGAAGGGGTTGGCAGAGGTACTAATACTTCTGAACATCACGTGACTTTGTCACCTGGTGTTCAGAGTACCCACGTTTTGCATGGACAGTGTACTCACGTGATAGGGGGCAGGCCTATCGCCGTTTTGTACGAATACACTGTCACATGACTAAGTACAACTCAGCCATGTGGGTTTCCTCACGATGTTTTTCCCTCACCGTTAACAACCATGATAAATTAACCACACATATGTCTTTAGAAAAGATAAATTGGTGTAGGCCCGACCCAGGATTTGAACACTAGTCGTTTGCACGATAACCGAGTGTTCTACCCACTGGGCTATCACGGTTGCTTATGCACGGTTTTAGCACATACATGCAAATTATATTATATTATATATACTCACGCCATTACTTCCCATCGGAGAAGGCAGATACGTTTAATTACATACATACGCGCATATACTCACGCTTTTACTTCCGCTTGTGGTAAGCAGATAATTTTAATTGCATACATACATACTTAAACTCCCGCCATTTTTCCGTAAGGGGTAGGCAGATACGTATTGTTTCAAATATGCATACTTACACTCACGCCATCACTTCCCGTGGGGGTAGGCACAGGCGTATAATTACATACATGCATACATATACTCACGCCATTATTTCCCATTGGGGTAAGCAAATACGTTCAATCACATATATGCATACTTATACTAACGCCATTACCTCTCATTGCGGTAGGCTGAAACTATCGATCGCCACTTCGTACGACCCCGGCAAACTTTTTAATAAATATGCTTTTATTTTTAAGTCATATAGGAGTTCCCGCCTATTTAATATTTTGTGTGATATATGACGTAAAAATATTTGGAAATGGTTGTGTACATGAATAGGATATATGTAAGTATAGTAGCGAAAGAGATATATAGACGCAATGTGTCCTCGTTTATTGAATGAGAGTGGGATAGTCCATAAGAGAGTTTGATAGAGAGCGTTTTAAAAAAAAGACGGGAGCAATTTCGTACGACCGCCCGCAAAAATCGCGCGCGCGAATGATTCAGAAACTGAAATCGGTGTAGTGGAATAACAAGCGTCTGTGGCCTTCTGCGGCAGTGACTGTGAAGGACCTCCGATTTCAGCAACGATAAAAGTGTAATGGAATAAGCTCTTAAGTAATGCTGTCGTTGAAAATTATTTCGGTCGCCTAAAATCTATTGCATTAAATAATCAAAAAAATTTAAAACCTACACAACTGATAAGAATAATTACCCGTGAAACATCATCGCTTAGTTCCGAATTTTTAGAAAATATTGGCAAATCGCAACTTTGTAACAAAAAACACAAGATTTATAAAAAATCCAAAACTAATAGTATCATTGAAGATGAGAAGCAATGGAACCGCAAAAAAAAACCATCTAAAACCACTCATTTTACCGGTAAATACTTAAAACGATTTAAAATAGAAGAATATAAAACCGATGAAACATGTATCGTCTCTAAAGAAGGGTCACATGTTGATAAAAAAGTAACTAAATGGATAGAGTGTAGAAAATGTAGTGGATGGTTGCATGAAACGTGTGCACAATCGTTTAATAAAAAAATAGACTTTACAAAAAAAATCATTTGCTTTTGGTGTGAAACTACAAAATCTTCAAAAAACAACTTAAAAGATGCAAAAAGTATAAGCATAATAAAATAAGCACTGAAATATTTAACATTAAAAATACTGTAAGACAATTGATTAAAGATGATCTAGATACATTGAATCCACCAGAATATCTTTCTAGTTTCGTCGTCGATTATGCACTGTATTTGTTAAACGAAGACGAATACTACATTTTGCCAGTTGAACAAGCATCTCACCTATATGGCCCAAATAACAAACTTGCGTCTTTTTATGACAAATTAGAATTTGAGTTAGATAAGGATATTATTTTTCCCATATGTTTAAACTCTCATTACATCCTCGTATTTTTATCTTTAACTTCAAAAGTTCTTCAAATCTATGATCCCATGGGCAATGAATCCGTTGTAGGAAATAAAATTATTATGGAAACCAATAAACTTTTGGAAATAAAAAAGAAAAAAATACATTTCCGCAAATATGAATCCCCGTCACATGTTTTGCAAACTGATGGCTATAATTGTGGTCCAATAATTATATCTTTTTTTGAATGCATAAAAGAGAAAAAAAATCCTACATCTAAAATAAATTTTGATGAGTATCGTACGTTTATAAAAAATTTGATTCTTCAGAAAAGCGACGCAGTAAAGTCAAAAAAACCATGATTAATGAATGAAACTTAATTTAAACTTTATTTTTTTATTTATGAAAGTATTTGTGCTGTGTAGTGTGCTTAGAATAGCACTACCCCATTTCTTCCGGTGGGTGTACGTAAGAGGCGACTAACGGTATTGGGGCTTTTAAGGGATTTTTGGGCGATGCGGTTGGAGACCCATCACCAACAACCTTTACTTTTACCATCTTCTCCCCACTCACATTTCCAAAAGTGGCTGAGTAAGTTCTAATTCCTTAGCTCTGGCTACCCCTTCTAGGGATTTACAGCCGTGAGTATATGTATGTATGTATGTATGTATGTGAAAGTATTTGTCGTATGAGAAATGCTGATATCATATTCAGTTTATCTGATCCAGAACCACATGACTGAAGAGTTTTTTTGAACATCGATTATTTTCACTTTGTTACAGTTGGAATACGCTGATTCTAATTATTATACTAGAGTTGATTTTGGGAATAAAAATACTAAGGAAGAAATAAATGTTAACGCGATGAAGGTGAAAATCAAAGTTTTTCATTTTTTCAGTTATTATTTACACAAGTCAAATATCATAAACAAATCAAAAACTGAACACAGGATAGAAAAGAGTTCTTAACATTCTTCCACTCTTCAGAACTTACTGCTTCATTTTTATTGACACCTTAAGGTTCATGGCAGACCTGATTTATAATATTTTCAGTTTGGTATCCTTTTCCTGCAACATGAAATAAGGAATTCCATCTCGACTTTAATCTATTTTGGTATTTTACCTATGAAATTAATTCATATGTATTATTGTCACCACACAAACTTTGTGAAAAAGCTCAAAAGTTAATCGTATTTTTAGTTTGGCCATTTTTTCTGCCTTGATTTATATGAATAAGTCTAGAGAAGTTCGTCCAAGAATTTATAAAAATAACATATACTGGTTATAAATATTTTACACACCGTGAATTGCGAAAAAACAAAAACCCAAAGAAGAACTATAGACTAAACTAAAAAGAGACTCGAAACAAACTTCTTAATAAATCAAGCTTTGCTTTCCAGTTTAAGCTTTTAACTAATTTACTGTTAAAATAATTACAGAGTACAAAAAAGTTATTGTATCAGTATTACTAACTCTTATACAATTTAGACTGCTTCCGTGGTCTCAGGTTCGATCCCGGGGGTAAACTCATAAATTTAATTTGTAAGATCTAACCCAGTATGGAAGTATATTGCAGGCTTGAGTCACCTGATTATCCGAAATTCGAGATGATTCCTTGCTTTGGAGGGCACGTTAAGCCGTCAGTCCCGGCTACTATTACAGTAGTAGTCGTTAGTCTGCTAACCCGCAATTGGCCAGCAGCGTGGTGGACTAAGGCGGAATCACTTTATATAGGGTAGGCTCCAGCCCCTTGGTGGGGACATATATAGGCTCTGTGAGGATACAAATTGATATTTAAAAAGTCTTGAAAAAGTTTACTTCTGTTTACGTCTGTCTCCGAAATAATAACATTGGTATCATTACCATAATCTTCCATTGATATCTTTATGTTACTTGTCATGTAACTAACAATATAATATATTGAGTAAATAATTTAAAAAAATCCTAAAATTAAAACTTGGGGTTTACTCTTATTTATTCTTAATATTTTAGATTAAGAAAGAAATAAATTAATTTACATAGATTTAACTGTAAGTTGTTAAAGAAAAGACGAATTATTTTTCACACCTGAATCGTTTAATTCCAACCAATTGGTACCTTTTAGTTTGTTCAACAGGATAGCAAATGATGGGTCTATAAACAACATACTCAAAGTTTGTTAAAGTTTTGTGTAGATTTTTAAATCTCTATAAAACACTTGTTTTAACATGCTCAAGAATAATAGAAGATAAAGCTTTATGACACAAATGATTTATTATATAATCAGTTTGCCATGCAAAGTCAGAAAATTTTGGCATACATGGTGAAGCACTTAAATTCATACTGTTCGGGTCAGATACAGAGAGTGCAAATCCATAACACCATATCACCTGGATCTCATGTAAAAATATTTTATTTCGCAGGGTGTTGTTTTGGGCTAATTTTTATTTTGGGCATATCTTAATGATTTTACATACATGGTCGAAGGCGTGTTCGAGTGAGTATTATTTGCTGATGATATTCCTTTACTCTTTGATGTTTAAAGAAATGAAAATAAAGTGGTCGAGGTTATTAGCACGTTTTCACAGATTAGGTTGCTTGGTTTGCTTCCAATGATCCTGATCATTGCAGATCATTGCTGATGATGAATGAATTTGCTTCAATGTCCAAATAAGGCAAACGTTTTAAATTTCCATCATCCATCGTGAAGAGTGTTGATAATGAAATGTTAGTATTTTCGGATGACGCAGTTTTCTTAGGTTTGAATCCGAGCTCTAAAAGTGTGACCCACATAAAATCACTAGCTGGCAGGCTAAGTAATACTGCGTATGCAAATACAGTTTATTGAAGCTATTTTAATATTTTTTAATTTTTTATGGTAATATTGGTTAGAGGTTATTCTTTAATTTATTAATGCAAAATATAAATTAGTTACTACTCCAAAAAAAAAACAAGCCAGGTATATAATTTTTCTGAAAATTTCTAAGTCATTTAATCATGTTTTACCGATATAAATGAGAATACGAGGCAAATTCTTTGATTTACACTTTGTTTTCTTTTTGTTTCTGTATTTATTTTTTCACGATACCACCCGTGGCATCAAAATATTAGAAGCTTCTCAATCACTCTTTTTTAATTTGTTTTGCGCTGTTTGACTTTGTTTTTATTTCTTTTGTGTATTCATTAGTAAACAAAAGAAATGATATTATTATATTTATATATATTTTACAAATACTAACACTACATACAAATATTATAAAATTCTTTTTTTATGGGTTTGCATAGTCCATAGGTATAGTTTTTGGGGTTTTCTCATTATTCACATTTTTTTTCCAAATTTCATTGATTTCTATTATAACTTTATTTCTTACAACGGATTCATTGCCCCACTTGCCATAATTATAGCCTTTAGTTTGCGAAACATTTGACGGGGATTCATATTTGCGGAAATGTATTTTTTTCTTTTTTATTTCCAAAATTTTATTGGTTTCCATAATAACTTTATTTCCTAGAACGGATTCATTTCCCATGGGATCATAGATTTGAAGAACTTTTGAAGTTAAAGATAAAAATACGAGGACGTAATGAGAGTTTAAACATATGGGAAAAATAATTTCCTTATCAAAATCAAATTCTAATTTGTCATCAAAAGACGCAAGTTCGTTATTTGGGCCATATAGGTGAGATGCTTGCTCAACTGGCAAAATGTAGTATTCATCTTCGTTTAACAAATACAGTGCATGATCGACGACGAAACTAGAAAGATATTCTGGTGGATTCAACGTAACTAGATCATCTTTGTTCAATTGTCTTACAGTATTTTTAATATTAAATATTTCAGTGCATATTATGCTAATACTTTTTGCATCTTTAAAGTTGTTTTTTGAAGATTTTGCAGTTTCACACCGAAAGCAGATGAATTTTTTTGTAATGTCTATTTTTTATTAAACGATTGTGCACACGTTTTATGCAACCATCCACTTCATGTTCCACACTCTATCCATTTAGTTAATTTTTATCAACTTGTGACCCTTCTTTAGAGACGATACATGTTTCATCGGTTTTATATTCTTCTATTTTAAATCGTTTTAAGTATTTACCAGTAAAATGAGTGGTTTTAGATGGTTTTTTTTGCGGTTCCATTGCTCTTCATCTTAAATGATACTTTTAGTTTTGGATTTTTTATAAATCTTGTGTTTTTTGTAACAAAGTTGCCATTTGCCAATATTTTTTAAAAATTTGGAACTAAATGATTATTCTTAAAAATTGTGCAGTTTTTTTTTTGATTATTTAATGCAATAGATTTTAAGCGACTGCAATAATTTTCAAAAGTAACATAATTAGGGTCATTATTTAAAGATTTTATGTCAGATTGAGCAACATCTGAATTTCGAACACTCTCAAAATCTTCAGAATCCGATGAATTAAATAATTTCTGTGCATTAACTACATCCTGAGATACCCAAGGGGATTGTAATATTTATATATAAGTTTTTAATATAATTTTCCATAAAAGCTAAATTTGTACCTAAAAATAATTTAACCATCATATCTTTCAATATTTTCTTTTCTTCGCACCTGACATTGCTATTATCAATATTTTTGTCCATATTTTTCATAATGTGTGCACAACAAAGAAATAAAGGCGTAATATTTTTTGGCATCTTTGCTGGGAGCATATTTCCAAATATTGGTTCAGGGTTAATTTGTTGAATGCTTCACATGCGGCGTTTATTAATGCGAAAGAAAAATCGGTTACCACTCCCGAAAAACGGGCCAGGCATTACTTTTTTCAGAAAATTTCTTAAAGTCATTTAGGCATTTAAATATGGTATTAGTGTCATGTTTTACCGATGTAAATGAGAATAAAGGGCAAATCCTTTGATTTAAACTTATGACACCTGCGTACAAAAACGTTCTCATCTTTTTTGTTTCTGTATTAAGTTTTCTCATAACACCACCCGTGGCATCAAAATACAAAGCAGCTTTTCATTAACCTTTTTTCAAATTACTACTTGTATTGCGCTGTACATTTTTATGCACAAGGGAATTTTCATGATCGTTTTGATATAAATATAGATCAAGAACATCATGTTTGTTGCGGTAATTTATGGCTAATGCCTCAGATCTATTTTTTCGGAAAACATCGTCAGATTTAATGTTTTCTAAATTTTTGTCAATTTTTAATTTTTTTGCCTTATTCACAGACTTCAGTTGTTTTTGGTTAATTATAAAAGATTTTTCGTGCAAAAGTTGGTTTTTAGTATATTTTTTTCAATCCCTCTCACTTGATTTGTACACATTTCATTGTGACAAAAATTCTCACTTTCGCTTAGTACCGTGACTTTCGTATGTTTAATTTTATTTTTAAATGACTTACAATGTTGTTGCTTGCATCTAGCAGTAACAATTATTTCTTTATTTTTTAGATATTTAACATTTTTAAATACTAACAAACAAGTATTATTAAAATTCTTATTTATAAGTTTGCGTAGTGCATAAGTATAGTTAGGTGTTTAGTTTATTGTTTTGGTTGAACATATTATCGTATACTAAGGGATCAATTGTGGATTCACCTTCTTTTTATGCATTTTTTGATTTAGACAAGTTTGCTGCGTTTTGAGTTTATTTTGGTATTATAAGCATTGAGTTTTCTCAACTGGATATCCAAACCACTAAAAGAGGAATGGAGAGGAAGGAATTGCTTAAGGGTCTTTTTTATTATCAAGATGATGGTCAATTGGTCTTGTGATGTCTATTCACCATTAGACCATTTTTGAGTTTCTTTTACAAAATGATGATGATCATTTTGACATAGATACAGATTTAAAATAATCTTTTTTGTTGAGGTCATTGCTGATGCCTCAGACCTGATTTTTGAAAACCTTAGACAGTAGCGCGCGCGCATCCGCAGCGAGCTC
Organism: Bedellia somnulentella; assembly: GCA_963576735.1. Classification (NCBI taxonomy): domain Eukaryota; kingdom Metazoa; phylum Arthropoda; class Insecta; order Lepidoptera; family Bedelliidae; genus Bedellia; species Bedellia somnulentella. The sequence goes on from OY755186.1 coordinate 1,668,523, forward strand.
ATGTGTGTGTTCCGGTAATACCGTCATCGTACGTAAACAAAAATGACGAGTGTTATAAAGTGTAAATCGTGTAACATCATAATTGATGAATTACTATCCTATATTCAGAATAAAATATCAGTGATCGATGAAATGACGTTGCTGCGTATTTGTACATCGTCATTTACTAGTGAAGAAATCAAACAATCGAAGTCCCTTTTGTTTGATTCGATTCCCACGAATGTGCGTAAGATTATTCGTAAAAGTAAAGGAAAAGAGGAAAGAGATTTGGCGGACATCGTAAGTCTATTTAAAACGGTTGAACCAGACGAAATTCCAATATTTGTGGCACGGCAGTTAGAGAGGCTACCGCCTATCACCTTCGACCATCTCGACTGCACGAAATTACTGAAGGATCTCGTGCGTATACAATCTGAATTGGAGGAAGTTAAAGTAAACTACGCAACATGCAACCAACTGAATGACCTGAAAACCGAGATCTTACAGTACAAACATGATTCGTTGCCTCCAAGTCCAATGTGCAACGGAAACATGAGAAGGGGTGCCTGGAATTTAGATAGCGGACCTATAGGGCTGTCGCATCAACATGATCTATCATGCAATAACTCTAGTGAGTCCTCGCCGGTTAGCAAAGAAAAACAAAAACCGGAAAAAACCTATCGAGGTATCGTCGAAAAAAATGAAAAAATGAAGGTAGTTACGAGCGAGTGTCCGCCGACGACATCGGATGAGTCATTATTCCAACGGTCTCGAGCGCGAGCGACTGGCGGGTGCGATGAGTCATGCCAAGTAACCACCGCCGGCGCGGCCGCCGCCGCCGTCTCCGATCCTGAGCACAACGTCACTGTGATTCCGTTATCTGAGCCAACGATAAATACCTATGCGAGTATGTCAACAAAGGCGCGGGTCGAGCATATAGACGAAGAGGTTTTGTGTTCCGAAGAGGTTTTGTGTTCCAAATTAGATACTGATGGGTGGCAGGTTGTGTCGAAGCGTAAACGAAATCACAAATATCGGTATTCGGGCTTGTCTGGGATTGCTAGAGATATGGAATGCAACTTTAAAGCGGCGGAAAGAAAAGTACCCATATTTATAACAAATATTGATAAAAATACGTCAAAAACAGATATAGTTGAATACCTTCGTGCTAAAACCAATTACGTCGTGTCACCACAAATTGTTATGACAAAAAAGAAGAAGGATCACAGTGCATACAAATTCTTTGTGCCTGAAAGCAAAGTGTCGACGTATTTAGACGAAAAACTATGGCCACAAGGAGTGATATTTAGGCGTTTTGTGCATTTTTCGTACAACCAGGCAAACGGGTCACCTGTAAACGGCATTTTAAAACATAGCAATGGATAGTCACACTTTAAAGTTTGCTAGTTTTAATTGTAAAGACGTGAAGCGCTCTGTCGACGGTATAAGAGACCTATGTAGGACGTGTGAGTTGATTGCCTTGCAAGAAACTTGGTTACTGCCTGATGACATCCCGTATTTAAGCACAATAAGCCCGGACTTTGGGTATACCGGTACATCAGCTGTGGACACATCGAGAGGAATGCTGCGGGGTAGGCCCCATGGCGGAGTGGCCCTACTATGGAACAATAAAGTGTTTCAGGATGTAAGTGTTTTGCCGTGCAGTAGTGTTCGTGTATGTGCGATTAAAGTGACTACGTGTGATAGAACATTGATAGTGATGAGTATCTACATGCCTACGGACGCGCCGGATAACCTCTCGGAATTCACGGACTGCCTAAGTACTGTAAGTGCTCTTATTGATCAATATGGGTTAGAATCGGTGTTTTTGTTAGGTGATTTCAACGCTCAGCCTAATAAACCTTTTTATAATGAACTTATGGACTTCTGTGGTGACCAGAGTTGGTCCTGTGTTGACGTAGATAAGTTGGGCATTGCCTCTGCTACGTATACATTTGTAAGTGAGGCGCACGGAACTTGTAGCTGGCTCGACCACTGTATAGTGACCCAAGCGGCCTTAAATGCGGTAACTGATGTATATGTTAGGTATGACACTCTTTGGTCAGACCACTTTCCTCTGATCATTGTATGTAACTTACGAATATTAACGCCCACAATTACTAAAAAGATTTCCATGGAATCCGGTGTCATGTGGGGTGATAGGACCACTGAACAAACTGAACACTATACCAACGAATGCAATAGGGTTTTGCGTGATATCGATTTTCCGGTTGAATTTCAAAAATGTGCAATGAAAAATTGTAACGACCCGCGGCATAGGTGTATCCTTGATAGACTGTACATGGACATTACAGCCGCCCTCCGCAGCGCGGCAGTGGCTAGTCGGGGAAGCAAGCGGGGAAGTGGGAGTGGCGCTCGCATAGTCGGCTGGAATAAGCACGTTAGGGAGGCTCATCAGCTAGCTAGGCAATATTTCCAGGAGTGGGTTTCATGTGGTAGACCAAGGTCAGGTAGTATCTACGAATCCATGTCCGAGAGTAGGATGGTTTTTAAAGCCAAATTGAAATGGTGTCAAAACAATCAGGAGCGAATCAAAATGGATGCTCTTGCTTCAAAACATGCAAGTGGGAATTTCCGAGACTTTTGGAAGGCTACTCGTAAGATTAGTGTGCGCCCGGCCTTGCCGGTGAGTGTTGACGGTGTTAGCGATACGAAAGCGATTGCGAACCTTTTTAGAGAACAATTTACGGTACAACCGCTACAGTGCAAGGACGGTGAAAGTACTACTGGGGTTGAACCACTCTCGAAGGAGAAGGTTACCTGCTTCTTAGCGAAGGACGTGGCAGGTGCGATAAAATCGATTGCCAGGGGTAAATCGCCTGGTCACGATGGCCTTAGCTTTGAACATATACATCACGCGGGTCCTCATATAACTAGGGTTCTCGCAATGTTCTACTCGCTGTGCGTGTGCCACTCCTACCTGCCGGGTGACTTATTGCAAACTGTAGTGGTGCCGGTCGCAAAGAATAAAACGGGTGACTTGAGTGATAGGAATAATTATAGACCTATTTCTCTCGCGACAATTGTAGCGAAGGTATTTGACGCCATGCTTAATTTGCGGCTAAGTAAGCATCTAAAATTGCACGATAACCAATTTGGATTCCGGTCACAATTATCGACAGACAGTGCTATACTGTCGCTTAAGCATGCCGTCAAATACTATACAAATAGGAGTACGCCAGTCTACGCGTGTTTCCTTGATCTGTCCAAGGCCTTTGACCTGGTGAACTACAAAATGCTCTGGAAGAAGTTGAAAGAGATTGATTTTCCGCCTGAGCTGGTAAATATTCTTCAGTATTGGTACGGACATCAGGTCAACAGCGTCAAGTGGGCGGGTGTAATGTCCGAACCCTATATTATGCAGTGTGGTGTTCGACAGGGCGGATTGACTTCTCCGTCCCTGTTTAACCTATATATGGACTCGCTGATCGTCGCGCTCAGTGGACGGCATGTCGGTTGTCACGTGGATGGAGTGTGCTTTAATAACCTCAGCTATGCTGACGACATGGTGCTGCTGAGTGCGTCGGTCTGCGGGCTCAGGGAATTGTTGCGGATCTGTGAGGGGTACGCTCTTGCTCACGGGTTGAAATATAACATAGGCAAAAGTCAGTATATGGTTTTTGAGGCAGGGGCCAAATGTCCACAAGATGTATCGCCTATTTGTTTAAAGGGTGCACCGTTGGAAAGAGTCTTCCAGTTTAAATACTTGGGACACATGCTGACAGCTGACTTAAAGGATGATATAGACATTGAAAGGGAACGGAGGTCTCTATCACGACGGGCCAATATGATAGCTCGTAGGTTTGCACGATGTTCGATAGCAACCAAGCTTACTCTGTTCCAAGCATATTGTACCTCGCTTTACACGTGCAGCCTATGGGCTAATTATACACAAAAGGCATATGGAGCCCTCCGGGTCCAGTTTAATGATGCGATGAGGGCGATGTTGGGGCTGCCGCGGTACTGCAGTGCGTCGGGCATGTTCGCGTGGGCGGGCGTGGACTGCTTCCACGCGACCATGCGCCGGCGCAGCGCCTCTCTGCTGCGTCGCGTGCGCGCCAGCTCCAACACCGTGCTCGCTGTCATAGCCAACAGACTCGACTGCCCTTATATCCGGCACTGCTGTGACCGACATGCGCCAAATTATAAGCCATTGTTTTAGGTAGCTAGGTGTAAATAGATATTAGTAGTTATAGTAGTAGTTGTATGTAAGTATATTGTACCTGTGTAAATACCTAGTCAAAATAATTTTAATTCTACTTGTGACCGTCCATTTTTATTATTTAATTTTAATTTGTACCTATTTAATTTTAATCGATTTCATTTAAATTTTATCTTATTTTTAATCAATTCGAATTTTTATTTCAATGCTTTTATTTCAAATTTTAATAATTGTAATCTTATTGTGTGGTTTTTTTTCTTATGTCTGCATGTTTAATTTTAATCGATGTTATTTTGTATGTAAATTATGGGTCACCGTTGCCTGAAATAAATGAATTTTTTTTTTTTTTTTTTTTATTATTGATTATAATATATTAAAAGTGTCGCCTTATTTGCAGACATCAGTTATTTCACTCAACTATAAACGTTCGTCGTAACAAAAAATATATCAATTATTTTCAGTTCGTCACCGCTGAACTGGTTGTTGTAATTTTATTTCCTAAACTAGTTGACCCGACAGACTTCGTACTGTAAATTTGCTTATGCTAAACTTTAGGCATTTGTTCCGATATATCTAAGCTCAATCAGACTCTTCATATTCAAATATTTTGGTATGCATTCTGTAGAGCTATTTTAAACGGTTCTTTTGATACCATATTCAAGGTGTGTAGAAGCTTTGGACAGATTTTATCACAACTATTCATTTCGCTGAAATCGGCCGCTGAGGGTTAAACTTGCGATTGAGGGGTTAAAATCTCTTCATATTAAAATATTTTGCTATGAATCCTGTAGAACTATTTTATACGGTTCTTTTGATACCACACTCAAGGTGTGTAGAAGCTTTGGGTTCGTGTCAGAAAATATTTATCATTTTTTTGTACGTGAAATTGCTCTATCGTATGGTTGAAGGGTTAAAATCTCTTCATATTCAAATATTTTGCTATGCATTCTGCAGAGCTATTTTAAACGGTTCTTTTGATACCATATTCAAGGTGTGTAGAAGCTTTGGACAGATTTTATCACAACTATTCATTTCGCTGAAATCGGCCGCTGAGGGTTAACCTTGCGATTGAGGGGTTAAAATCTCTTCATATCAAAATATTTTGCTATGCATCCTGTAGAACTATTTAATACGGTTCTTTTGATACCATACTCAAGGTGTGTAGAAGCTTTGGGTTCGTGTCAGAAAATATTTATAATTTTTTTGTACGTGAAATTGCTCTATTGTGTGATTGAAGGGTTAAAATCTCTTCATATTCAAATATTTTGGTATGCATTCTGTAGAGCTATTTTATACGGTTCTTTTGATACCATATTCAAGGTGTGTAGAAGCTTTGGACAGATTTTATCACAACTATTCATTTCGCTGAAATCGGCCGCTGAGGGTTAAACTTGCGATTGAAGGGTTAAAATCTCTTCATATTAAAATATTTTGGTATGCATCCTGTAGAACTATTTTATACAGTTCTTTTGATACCACACTCAAGGTGTGTAGAAGCTTTGGGTTCGTGTCAGAAAATATTTATCATTTTTTTGTACGTGAAATTGCTCTATCGTATGGTTGAAGGGTTAAAATCTCTTCATATTCAAATATTTTGGTATGCATCCTGAAGAACTATTTAATACGGTTCTTTTGATACCATACTCAAGGTGTGTAGAAGCTTTGGGTTCGTGTCAGAAATAATTTATCATTTTTTTGTACGGGAAATTGCTCTATCGCATGGTTGAAGGGTTACAATCTCTTCATATTAAAATATTTTGGTATGCATTCTGTAGCGCTATTTTATACGGTTCTTTTGATACCATATTCAAGGTGTGTAGAAGCTTTGGACAGATTTTATCACCCTTATTCATTTCGCTGAAATCGGCCGCTGAGGGTTAAACTTGCGATTGAGGGGTTAAAATCTCTTCATATTAAAATATTTTGCTATGCATCCTGTAGAACTATTTTATACGGTTCTTTTGATACCACACTCAAGGTGTGTAGAAGCTTTGGGTTCGTGTCAGAAAATATTTATCATTTTTTTGTACGGGAAATTGCTCTATCGTATGGTTGAAGGCTTAAAATTACTTCATATTCAAATATTTTGGTATGCATTCTGTAGAGCTATTTTATACGGTTCTTTTGATACCATATTCAAGGTGTGTAGAAGCTTTGGACAGATTTTATCACAACTATTCATTTCGCCGAAATCGGCCGCTGAGGGTTAAACTTGCGATTGAGGGGTTAAAATCTCTTCATATTCAAATATTTTGCTATGCATCCTGTAGAGCTATTTAATACGGTTCTTTTGATACCATACTCAAGGTGTGTAGAAGCTTTGGGTTCGTGTCAGAAAATATTTATAATTTTTTTGTACGTGAAATTGCTCTATTGTGTGATTGAAGGGTTAAAATCTCTTCATATTCAAATATTTTGGTATGCATTCTGTAGAGCTATTTTATACGGTTCCTTTGATACCATATTCAAGGTGTGTAGAAGCTTTGGACAGATTTTATCACAACTATTCATTTCGCTGAAATCGGCCGCTGAGGGTTAAACTTGCGATTGAGGGGTTAAAATCTCTTCATATTCAAATATTTTGGTATGCATCCTGTAGAGCTATTTAATACGGTTCTTTTGATACCATACTCAAGGTGTGTAGAAGCTTTGGGTTCGTGTCAGAAAATATTTATAATTTTTTTGTACGTGAAATTGCTCTATCGTATGGTTTAAGGGTTAAAATCTCTTCATATTCAAATATTTTTGTATGCATTCTGTAGAGCTATTTTATACGGTTCCTTTGATACCATATTCAAGGTGTGTAGAAGCTTTGGACAGATTTTATCTCAACTATTCATTTCGCTGAAATCGGCCGCTGAGGGTTAAACTTGCGATTGAAGGGTCAAAATCTCTTCATATTCAAATATTTTGGTATGCATCCTGTAGAACTATTTTATACGGTTCTTTTGATACCACACTCAAGGTGTGTAGAAGCTTTGGGTTCGTGTCAGAAAATATTTATAATTTTTTTGTACGTGAAATTGCTCTATCGTATGGATAAAGGGTGAAAATCTCTTCATATTCAAATATTTTGGTATGCATCCTGTAGAACTATTTAATACGGTTCTTTTGATACCCTACTCAAGGTGTGTAGAAGCTTTGGGTTCGTGTCAGAAAATATTTATCATTTTTTTGTACGGGAAATTGCTCTATCGTATGGTTTAAGGGTTAAAATCTCTTCATATTCAAATATTTTGCTATGCATTCTGTAGAGCTATTTAAAACGGTTCTTTTGATACCATATTCAAGGTGTGTAGAAGCTTTGGACAGATTTTATCACAACTATTCATTTCGCTGAAATCGGCCGCTGAGGGTTAACCTTGCGATTGAGGGGTTAAAATCTCTTCATATTTTAATATTTTGCTATGCATCCTGTAGAGCTATTTAATACGGTTCTTTTGATACCATACTCAAGGTGTGTAGAAGCTTTGGGTTCGTGTCAGAAAATATTTATCATTTTTTTGTACGTGAAATTGCTCTATCGTATGGTTAAAGGGTGAAAATCTCTTCATATTCAAATATTTTGGTATGCATCCTGTAGAACTATTTAACACGGTTCTTTTGATACCATACTCAAGGTGTGTAGAAGCTTTGGGTTCGTGTCAGAAAATATTTATCATTTTTTTGTACGGGAAATTGCTCTATCGTATGGTTTAAGGGTTAAAATCTCTTCATATTAAAATATTTTGCTATGCATTCTGTAGAGGTATTTAAAACGGTTCTTTTGATACCATATTCAAGGTGTGTAGAAGCTTTGGACAGATTTTATAACAACTATTCATTTCCCTGAAATCGGCCGCTGAGGGTTAACCTTGCGATTGAGGGGTTAAAATCTCTTCATATTCAAATTTTTTGCTATGCATCCTGTAGAGCTATTTAATACGGTTCTTTTGATACCATACTCAAGGTGTGTAGAAGCTTTGGGTTCGTGTCAGAAAATATTTATAATTTTTTTGTACGTGAAATTGCTCTATTGTGTGATTGAAGGGTTAAAATCTCTTCATATTCAAATATTTTAGTATGCATTCTGTAGAGCTATTTTATACGGTTCCTTTGATACCATATTCAAGGTGTGTAGAAGCTTTGGACAGATTTTATCACAACTATTCATTTCGCTGAAATCGGCCGCTGAGGGTTAAACTTGCGATTGAGGGGTTAAAATCTCTTCATATTCAAATATTTTGGTATGCATCCTGTAGAGCTATTTAATACGGTTCTTTTGATACCATACTCAAGGTGTGTAGAAGCTTTGGGTTCGTGTCAGAAAATATTTATAATTTTTTTGTACGTGAAATTGCTCTATCGTATGGTTTAAGGGTTAAAATCTCTTCATATTCAAATATTTTTGTATGCATTCTGTAGAGCTATTTTATACGGTTCCTTTGATACCATATTCAAGGTGTGTAGAAGCTTTGGACAGATTTTATCACAACTATTCATTTCGCTGAAATCGGCCGCTGAGGGTTAACCTTGCGATTGAGGGGTTAAAATCTCTTCATATTTAAATATTTTGCTATGCATCCTGTAGAGCTATTTAATACGGTTCTTTTGATACCATACTCAAGGTGTGTAGAAGCTTTGGGTTCGTGTCAGAAAATATTTATCATTTTTTTGTACGTGAAATTGCTCTATCGTATGGTTAAAGGGTGAAAATCTCTTCATATTCAAATATTTTGGTATGCATCCTGTAGAACTATTTAACACGGTTCTTTTGATACCATACTCAAGGTGTGTAGAAGCTTTGGGTTCGTGTCAGAAAATATTTATCATTTTTTTGTACGGGAAATTGCTCTATCGTATGGTTTAAGGGTTAAAATCTCTTCATATTAAAATATTTTGCTATGCATTCTGTAGAGGTATTTAAAACGGTTCTTTTGATACCATATTCAAGGTGTGTAGAAGCTTTGGACAGATTTTATAACAACTATTCATTTCGCTGAAATCGGCCGCTGAGGGTTAAACTTGCGATTGAGGGGTTAAAATCTCTTCATATTCAAATATTTTGCTATGCATCCTGTAGAGCTATTTAATACGGTTCTTTTGATACCATACTCAAGGTGTGTAGAAGCTTTGGGTTCGTGTCAGAAAATATTTATAATTTTTTTGTACGTGAAATTGCTCTATTGTGTGATTGAAGGGTTAAAATCTCTTCATATTCAAATATTTTGGTATGCATTCTGTAGAGCTATTTTATACGGTTCCTTTGATACCATATTCAAGGTGTGTAGAAGCTTTGGACAGATTTTATCACAACTATTCATTTCGCTGAAATCGGCCGCTGAGGGTTAAACTTGCGATTGAGGGGTTAAAATCTCTTCATATTCAAATATTTTGGTATGCATCCTGTAGAGCTATTTAATACGGTTCTTTTGATACCATACTCAAGGTGTGTAGAAGCTTTGGGTTCGTGTCAGAAAATATTTATAATTTTTTTGTACGTGAAATTGCTCTATCGTATGGTTTAAGGGTTAAAATCTCTTCATATTCAAATATTTTTGTATGCATTCTGTAGAGCTATTTTATACGGTTCCTTTGATACCATATTCAAGGTGTGTAGAAGCTTTGGACAGATTTTATCACAACTATTCATTTCGCTGAAATCGGCCGCTGAGGGTTAAACTTGCGATTGAAGGGTCAAAATCTCTTCATATTAAAATATTTTGGTATGCATCCTGTAGAACTATTTTATACGGTTCTTTTGATACCACACTCAAGGTGTGTAGAAGCTTTGGGTTCGTGTCAGAAAATATTTATCATTTTTTTGTACGTGAAATTGCTCTATCGTATGGTTAAAGGGTGAAAATCTCTTCATATTCAAATATTTTGGTATGCATCCTGTAGAACTATTTAATACGGTTCTTTTGATACCATACTCAAGGTGTGTAGAAGCTTTGGGTTCGTGTCAGAAAATATTTATCATTTTTTTGTACGGGAAATTGCTCTATCGTATGGTTTAAGGGTTAAAATCTCTTCATATTCAAATATTTTGCTATGCATTCTGTAGAGCTATTTAAAACGGTTCTTTTGATACCATATTCAAGGTGTGTAGAAGCTTTGGACAGATTTTATCACAACTATTCATTTCGCTGAAATCGGCCGCTGAGGGTTAACCTTGCGATTGAGGGGTTAAAATCTCTTCATATTTAAATATTTTGCTATGCATCCTGTAGAGCTATTTAATACGGTTCTTTTGATACCATACTCAAGGTGTGTAGAAGCTTTGGGTTCGTGTCAGAAAATATTTATAATTTTTTTGTACGTGAAATTGCTCTATCGTATGGTTAAAGGGTGAAAATCTCTTCATATTCAAATATTTTGCTATGCATTCTGTAGAGCTATTTAAAACGGTTCTTTTGATACCATATTCAAGGTGTGTAGAAGCTTTGGACAGATTTTATCACAACTATTCATTTCGCTGAAATCAGCCGCTGAGGGTTAACCTTGCGATTGAGGGGTTAAAATCTCTTCATATTCAAATATTTTGCTATGCATCCTGTAGAGCTATTTAATACGGTTCTTTTGATACCATACTCAAGGTGTGTAGAAGCTTTGGGTTCGTGTCAGAAAATATTTATAATTTTTTTGTACGTGAAATTGCTCTATTGTGTGATTGAAGGGTGAAAATTTCTTCATATTCAAATATTTTGGTATGCATTCTGTAGAGCTATTTTATACGGTTCCTTTGATACCATATTCAAGGTGTGTAGAAGCTTTGGACAGATTTTATCACAACTATTCATTTCGCTGAAATCGGCCGCTGAGGGTTAAACTTGCGATTGAAGGGTCAAAATCTCTTCATATTAAAATATTTTGGTATGCATCCTGTAGAACTATTTTATACGGTTCTTTTGATACCACACTCAAGGTGTGTAGAAGCTTTGGGTTCGTGTCAGAAAATATTTATCATTTTTTTGTACGTGAAATTGCTCTATCGTATGGTTAAAGGGTTAAAATCTCTTCATATTCAAATATTTTGGTATGCATCCTGTAGAACTATTTAATACGGTTCTTTTGATACCATACTCAAGGTGTGTAGAAGCTTTGGGTTCGTGTCAGAAAATATTTATAATTTTTTGTACGGGAAATTGCTCTATCGTATGGTTGAAGGGTTAAAATCTCTTCATATTAAAATATTTTGCTATGCATTCTGTAGAGGTATTTAAAACGGTTCTTTTGATACCATATTCAAGGTGTGTAGAAGCTTTGGACAGATTTTATAACAACTATTCATTTCGCTGAAATCGGCCGCTGAGGGTTAACCTTGCGATTGAGGGGTTAAAATCTCTTCATATTCAAATATTTTGGTATGCATTCTGTAGAGCTATTTTATACGGTTCTTTTGATACCATATTCAAGGTGTGTAGAAGCTTTGGACAGATTTTATCACAACTATTCATTTCGCCGAAATCGGCCGCTGAGGGTTAAACTTGCGATTGAGGGGTTAAAATCTCTTCATATTAAAATGTTTTGCTATGCATCCTGTAGAGCTATTTAATACGGTTCTTTTGATACCATACTCAAGGTGTGTAGAAGCTTTGGGTTCGTGTCAGAAAATATTTATAATTTTTTTGTACGTGAAATTGCTCTATTGTGTGATTGAAGGGTTAAAATCTCTTCATATTCAAATATTTTGGTATGCATCCTGTAGAACTATTTAATACGATTCTTTTGATACCATACTTAAGGTGTGTAGAAGCTTTGGGTTCGTGTCAGAAAATATTTATAATTTTTTTGTACGGTAAATTGCTATATTGTGTGATTGAAGGGTTAAAAGCTCTTCATATTAAAATATTTTGGTATGCATTCTGTAGAGCTATTTAAAACGGTTTTTTTAATACCATATTCAAGGTGTGTAGAAGATTTGGACAGATTTTATCACAACTATTCATTTCGCTGAAATCGGCCGCTGAGGGTTAAACTTGCGATTGAGGGGTTAAAATCTCTTCATATTCAAATATTTTGCTATGCATTCTGTAGAGCTATTTAAAACGGTTCTTTTGATACCATACTCAAGGTGTGTAGAAGCTTTGGGTTCGTGTCAGAAAATATTTATCATTTTTTTGTACGTGAAATTGCTCTATCGTATGGTTGAAGGGTTAAAATCTCTTCATATTAAAATATTTTGGTATGCTTTCTGTAGAGCTATTTTATACGGTTCTTTTGATACCATATTCAAGGTGTGTAGAAGCTTTGGACAGATTTTATCACAACTATTCATTTCGCTGAAATCGGCCGCTGAGGGTTAACCTTGCGATTGAGGGGTTAAAATCTCTTCATATTCAAATATTTTGCTATGCATTCTGTAGAGCTATTTAATACGGTTCTTTTGATACCATACTCAAGGTGTGTAGAAGCTTTGGGTTCGTGTCAGAAAATATTTATCATTTTTTTGTACGTGAAATTGCTCTATCGTATGGTTGAAGGGTTAAAATCTCTTCATATTAAAATATTTTGCTATGCATTCTGTAGAGCTATTTAATACGGTTCTTTTGATAACATATTCAAGGTGTGTAGAAGCTTTGTACAGATTTTATCACAACTATTCATTTCGCTGAAATCGGCCGCTGAGGGTTAAACTTGCGATTGAGGGGTTAAAATCTCTTCATATTCAAATATTTTGGTATGCATCCTGTAGAGCTATTTAATACGGTTCTTTTGATACCATATTCAAGGTGTGTAGAAGCTTTGGGTTCGTGTCAGAAAATATTTATCATTTTTTTGTACGCGGAATTGCTCTATCGTATGATTGCAGGGTTAAAATCTCTTCACATTAAAATATTTTGGTATGCATCCTGTAGAACTATTTAATACGGTTCTTTTGATACCACACTCAAGGTGTGTAGAAGCTTTGGGTTCGTGTCAGAAAATATTTATCATTTTTTTGTACGGGAAATTGCTCTATCGTATGGTTTAAGGGTTAAAATCTCTTCATATTCAAATATTTTGCTATGCATTCTGTAGAGCTATTTAAAACGGTTCTTTTGATACCATATTCAAGGTGTGTAGAAGCTTTGGACAGATTTTATCACAACTATTCATTTCGCTGAAATCGGCCGCTGAGGGTTAACCTTGCGATTGAGGGGTTAAAATCTCTTCATATTTTAATATTTTGCTATGCATCCTGTAGAGCTATTTAATACGGTTCTTTTGATACCATACTCAAGGTGTGTAGAAGCTTTGGGTTCGTGTCAGAAAATATTTATCATTTTTTTGTACGTGAAATTGCTCTATCGTATGGTTAAAGGGTGAAAATCTCTTCATATTCAAATATTTTGGTATGCAACCTGTAGAACTATTTAACACGGTTCTTTTGATACCATACTCAAGGTGTGTAGAAGCTTTGGGTTCGTGTCAGAAAATATTTATCATTTTTTTGTACGGGAAATTGCTCTATCGTATGGTTTAAGGGTTAAAATCTCTTCATATTAAAATATTTTGCTATGCATTCTGTAGAGGTATTTAAAACGGTTCTTTTGATACCATATTCAAGGTGTGTAGAAGCTTTGGACAGATTTTATAACAACTATTCATTTCGCTGAAATCGGCCGCTGAGGGTTAACCTTGCGATTGAGGGGTTAAAATCTCTTCATATTCAAATTTTTTGCTATGCATCCTGTAGAGCTATTTAATACGGTTCTTTTGATAACATACTCAAGGTGTGTAGAAGCTTTGGGTTCGTGTCAGAAAATATTTATAATTTTTTTGTACGTGAAATTGCTCTATTGTGTGATTGAAGGGTTAAAATCTCTTCATATTCAAATATTTTAGTATGCATTCTATAGAGCTATTTTATACGGTTCCTTTGATACCATATTCAAGGTGTGTAGAAGCTTTGGACAGATTTTATCACAACTATTCATTTCGCTGAAATCGGCCGCTGAGGGTTAAACTTGCGATTGAGGGGTTAAAATCTCTTCATATTCAAATATTTTGGTATGCATCCTGTAGAGCTATTTAATACGGTTCTTTTGATACCATACTCAAGGTGTGTAGAAGCTTTGGGTTCGTGTCAGAAAATATTTATAATTTTTTTGTACGTGAAATTGCTCTATCGTATGGTTTAAGGGTTAAAATCTCTTCATATTCAAATATTTTTGTATGCATTCTGTAGAGCTATTTTATACGGTTCCTTTGATACCATATTCAAGGTGTGTAGAAGCTTTGGACAGATTTTATCACAACTATTCATTTCGCTGAAATCGGCCGCTGAGGGTTAACCTTGCGATTGAGGGGTTAAAATCTCTTCATATTTAAATATTTTGCTATGCATCCTGTAGAGCTATTTAATACGGTTCTTTTGATACCATACTCAAGGTGTGTAGAAGCTTTGGGTTCGTGTCAGAAAATATTTATCATTTTTTTGTACGTGAAATTGCTCTATCGTATGGTTAAAGGGTGAAAATCTCTTCATATTCAAATATTTTGGTATGCATCCTGTAGAACTATTTAACACGGTTCTTTTGATACCATACTCAAGGTGTGTAGAAGCTTTGGGTTCGTGTCAGAAAATATTTATCATTTTTTTGTACGGGAAATTGCTCTATCGTATGGTTTAAGGGTTAAAATCTCTTCATATTAAAATATTTTGCTATGCATTCTGTAGAGGTATTTAAAACGGTTCTTTTGATACCATATTCAAGGTGTGTAGAAGCTTTGGACAGATTTTATAACAACTATTCATTTCGCTGAAATCGGCCGCTGAGGGTTAAACTTGCGATTGAGGGGTTAAAATCTCTTCATATTCAAATATTTTGCTATGCATCCTGTAGAGCTATTTAATACGGTTCTTTTGATACCATACTCAAGGTGTGTAGAAGCTTTGGGTTCGTGTCAGAAAATATTTATAATTTTTTTGTACGTGAAATTGCTCTATTGTGTGATTGAAGGGTTAAAATCTCTTCATATTCAAATATTTTGGTATGCATTCTGTAGAGCTATTTTATACGGTTCCTTTGATACCATATTCAAGGTGTGTAGAAGCTTTGGACAGATTTTATCACAACTATTCATTTCGCTGAAATCGGCCGCTGAGGGTTAAACTTGCGATTGAAGGGTCAAAATCTCTTCATATTAAAATATTTTGGTATGCATCCTGTAGAACTATTTTATACGGTTCTTTTGATACCACACTCAAGGTGTGTAGAAGCTTTGGGTTCGTGTCAGAAAATATTTATCATTTTTTTGTACGTGAAATTGCTCTATCGTATGGTTAAAGGGTGAAAATCTCTTCATATTCAAATATTTTGGTATGCATCCTGTAGAACTATTTAATACGGTTCTTTTGATACCATACTCAAGGTGTGTAGAAGCTTTGGGTTCGTGTCAGAAAATATTTATCATTTTTTTGTACGGGAAATTGCTCTATCGTATGGTTTTAGGGTTAAAATCTCTTCATATTCAAATATTTTGCTATGCATTCTGTAGAGCTATTTAAAACGGTTCTTTTGATACCATATTCAAGGTGTGTAGAAGCTTTGGACAGATTTTATCACAACTATTCATTTCGCTGAAATCGGCCGCTGAGGGTTAACCTTGCGATTGAGGGGTTAAAATCTCTTCATATTTAAATATTTTGCTATGCATCCTGTAGAGCTATTTAATACGGTTCTTTTGATACCATACTCAAGGTGTGTAGAAGCTTTGGGTTCGTGTCAGAAAATATTTATAATTTTTTTGTACGTGAAATTGCTCTATCGTATGGTTAAAGGGTGAAAATCTCTTCATATTCAAATATTTTGCTATGCATTCTGTAGAGCTATTTAAAACGGTTCTTTTGATACCATATTCAAGGTGTGTAGAAGCTTTGGACAGATTTTATCACAACTATTCATTTCGCTGAAATCGGCCGCTGAGGGTTAACCTTGCGATTGAGGGGTTAAAATCTCTTCATATTCAAATATTTTGCTATGCATCCTGTAGAGCTATTTAATACGGTTCTTTTGATACCATACTCAAGGTGTGTAGAAGCTTTGGGTTCGTGTCAGAAAATATTTATAATTTTTTTGTACGTGAAATTGCTCTATTGTGTGATTGAAGGGTGAAAATTTCTTCATATTCAAATATTTTGGTATGCATTCTGTAGAGCTATTTTATACGGTTCCTTTGATACCATATTCAAGGTGTGTAGAAGCTTTGGACAGATTTTATCACAACTATTCATTTCGCTGAAATCGGCCGCTGAGGGTTAAACTTGCGATTGAAGGGTCAAAATCTCTTCATATTAAAATATTTTGGTATGCATCCTGTAGAACTATTTTATACGGTTCTTTTGATACCACACTCAAGGTGTGTAGAAGCTTTGGGTTCGTGTCAGAAAATATTTATCATTTTTTTGTACGTGAAATTGCTCTATCGTATGGTTAAAGGGTTAAAATCTCTTCATATTCAAATATTTTGGTATGCATCCTGTAGAACTATTTAATACGGTTCTTTTGATACCATACTCAAGGTGTGTAGAAGCTTTGGGTTCGTGTCAGAAAATATTTATCATTTTTTTGTACGGGAAATTGCTCTATCGTATGGTTGAAGGGTTAAAATCTCTTCATATTAAAATATTTTGCTATGCATTCTGTAGAGGTATTTAAAACGGTTCTTTTGATACCATATTCAAGGTGTGTAGAAGCTTTGGACAGATTTTATAACAACTATTCATTTCGCTGAAATCGGCCGCTGAGGGTTAACCTTGCGATTGAGGGGTTAAAATCTCTTCATATTCAAATTTTTTGCTATGCATCCTGTAGAGCTATTTAATACGGTTCTTTTGATACCATATTTAAGGTGTGTAGAAGCTTTGGACAGATTTTATCACCCTTATTCATTTCGCTGAAATCGGCCGCTGAGGGTTAAACTTGCGATTGAGGGGTTAAAATCTCTTCATATTAAAATATTTTGCTATGCATCCTGTAGAACTATTTTATACGGTTCTTTTGATACCACACTCAAGGTGTGTAGAAGCTTTGGGTTCGTGTCAGAAAATATTTATATTTTTTTGTACGTGAAATTGCTCTATCGTATGGTTGAAGGATTAAAATCTCTTCATATTCAAATATTTTGGTATGCATCCTGTAGAACTATTTAATACGATTCTTTTGATACCATACTTAAGGTGTGTAGAAGCTTTGGGTTCGTGTCAGAAAATATTTATAATTTTTTTGTACGGTAAATTGCTATATTGTGTGATTGAAGGGTTAAAAGCTCTTCATATTAAAATATTTTGGTATGCATTCTGTAGAGCTATTTAAAACGGTTTTTTTAATACCATATTCAAGGTGTGTAGAAGCTTTGGACAGATTTTATCACAACTATTCATTTCGCTGAAATCGGCCGCTGAGGGTTAAACTTGCGATTGAGGGGTTAAAATCTCTTCATATTCAAATATTTTGCTATGCATTCTGTAGAGCTATTTAAAACGGTTCTTTTGATACCATACTCAAGGTGTGTAGAAGCTTTGGGTTCGTGTCAGAAAATATTTATCATTTTTTTGTACGTGAAATTGCTCTATCGTATGGTTGAAGGGTTAAAATCTCTTCATATTAAAATATTTTGGTATGCTTTCTGTAGAGCTATTTTATACGGTTCTTTTGATACCATATTCAAGGTGTGTAGAAGCTTTGGACAGATTTTATCACAACTATTCATTTCGCTGAAATCGGCCGCTGAGGGTTAACCTTGCGATTGAGGGGTTAAAATCTCTTCATATTCAAATATTTTGCTATGCATTCTGTAGAGCTATTTAATACGGTTCTTTTGATACCATACTCAAGGTGTGTAGAAGCTTTGGGTTCGTGTCAGAAAATATTTATCATTTTTTTGTACGTGAAATTGCTCTATCGTATGGTTGAAGGGTTAAAATCTCTTCATATTAAAATATTTTGCTATGCATTCTGTAGAGCTATTTAATACGGTTCTTTTGATAACATATTCAAGGTGTGTAGAAGCTTTGTACAGATTTTATCACAACTATTCATTTCGCTGAAATCGGCCGCTGAGGGTTAAACTTGCGATTGAGGGGTTAAAATCTCTTCATATTCAAATATTTTGGTATGCATCCTGTAGAGCTATTTAATACGGTTCTTTTGATACCATATTCAAGGTGTGTAGAAGCTTTGGGTTCGTGTCAGAAAATATTTATCATTTTTTTGTACGCGGAATTGCTCTATCGTATGATTGCAGGGTTAAAATCTCTTCACATTAAAATATTTTGGTATGCATCCTGTAGAACTATTTAATACGGTTCTTTTGATACCACACTCAAGGTGTGTAGAAGCTTTGGGTTCGTGTCAGAAAATATTTATCATTTTTTTGTACGTTAAATTGCTATATTGTGTGATTGAAGGGTTAAAAGCTCTTCATATTTAAATATTTTGGTATGCATCCGGTAGAACTATTTAATACGGTTCTTTTGATACCACACTCAAGGTGTGTAGAAGCTTTGGACAGATTTTATCACAACTATTCATTTCGCTGAAATCGGCCGCTGAGGGTTAAACTTGCGATTAAAGGGTTAAAATCTCTTCATATTAAAATATTTTGGTATGCATCCTGTAGAACTATTTTATACGGTTCTTTTCATACCATACTTAAGGTGTGTAGAAGCTTGGGGCTCATGTCAGAAAAGTTTTTAATAATTCATCTAGGGTGGCTGCTCTACATTTTGTTTCATGGGTTTAAGGTTCTCGTTCGGGCAGGTTAATGGCCTAGAGTGTTAATGCAGCTATTTATGTGGCAATGAGGCTTCTTAGATGCTGAAATTCCTGGTTTTACACCTTTTTATATTGAAACTTTTTAATTTGGTCGGGTTATAATCGGCCGCTGGAATCGGCCGCTAACTTCACACCGGTATACTTGTTGCCGGTTTTATGAATTTATTTTGATTTCGATTATTTCTTTTATTTATATTGTCCATTGGTGTATAAAAATCTGAATTTTTTCTTACGAATTTACATGACTCGATAATGTAGATAGATGTAAGGGTCAATATTTGATATTTTATGAAATACGGTCTGCAGGATATTGTTTGTTGAATATTCATGAGTATTCTTAAACACTTTTTTTGAAGTTCGAATATTTCTCCTACGTCGCAGGAGTTGCCCCATATTATGATACCATATGTCAGTCTTGAATGAGCATATGCATAATATGCCGTTAATGCGGTGTTCAGATCCGTAGTACGCTTTAGCTGGTAGAGGGCATAGATAAAAGACGACATTTTCTTCTTAAAGGTTTGTATATGTGGTTTCCAAGACATGTTCATATCGAGGTCTATCCCCAGAAGGTTACTAGTATTTACAGTTTCCAATAAAGTATTATTAAAGGCACACGATATTGAAAAGAAAGAAAGAAAAGAATGTTTTTATTTAGCACACATATACAGAATTCATACAATAATTTAAAGAAATGGTTTCGCTAAATTGGGCCCACAATCAGTAATTTCTGATTTGTGTATAAGTATACACAAAATCAGAACTGGTTTTCATTATGAGCCCTACATGGTGATGACAGTACGTCAGCAGCTATTTATATAAACTTGAAAAATTAAAAACAAGTTAGAACAACCAAACAAACAAACATATTTTCACTTATTACTGAATCAATAATTATCAAAATTTTGAATAAAAAATAAAAAAAAAACCCTACTAAGATTTAGGTCAGATTAATCCATTAACTATAATATATTATATATATGTAATATATATTGGTAAATAGGTCTTTTGCGCAGGTTTGAATTGAATGATGTTTGTTTTCTTTAAATTTAATTCCAGATTATTATTTGTTAACCAAGTTACTATGGTATTTAATGTAGTATTTAGTTTATCTTCTAATTCTTTATTATTTGTGCAAGTGAATATGATAGATACATCGTCGGCAAAGATAACACACTCTTCATTAATAATGGGTAAACTCTTCAGCCACATTTGGAAGTTGATAGGGGACAAGATGGTAGAAAAAAAGTATCGTTGGTGATGGGTTTCCAACCGTATCGTCCAAAAACAATTTCTAAAAGCCCCATACCCTTGTTGCCGCTTACGACATCCGTAGGTAGAAAGGGGTAGTGACATTCCAAGCCGGCATTACACGGCATGAATAAAATGGCATGGCAAGTATGAATATATGTATGTTTTTAAAAAGTTAAGTAATTGTAAACTAAGAACATTTTAAAATAAATTAATAATGATGAATTTACACACCTCAGTTCTATCACGTAATATGGAACAGGCCCATCGTTGTTTTTTACGAATACACATGATTAAGTACAACTCAGCAGGGTTTCCTCAGGATGTTTTCCCTCACCATTAACAAATTTGATAAATCAAACACAAATAAGGCTTAAGAAACATTGGTGTGGCATTTTGGATCAAGTTTTTTATTTTGTTATTATTTGTTATAATAACGATTTTGGTAACAATTTGGCCAAACCTATTTTTACACTATATTTTTTTTTCATACCGTAAATTTTCCTGACCCTTTACTTAAGGTTTAACCTGATGTCTCCTGTATGAAAAGCGAAGATAGTCCGTCTGAGGTTTCAACATTCAATAATCGTTATAGACCATGTTTCTGAGCTGACAGACATAAGCATCCACAAATTCTACTTAAAAGCCTATATTGATAACCCTATGGATCTTGGTTATTAACTAAATTTGATGGTGCCTCTATACTTTCTACCATGGAGGTAGTACTAAGGACCTGAAGGTAGATAAGCTTGTTATGAGGTTCGGGTAAATCCTGATTAGTTTGATTTGGCCTTAGCATGGGTTGGCAGACTTACAACTACAACCGACATACTGATCGACGACGTTATATGATCTCCAGAGCATGCGGCCGTAAAGATAAATGGTTATATGAACAAAATCAGAGTGATCTATTAGTTTGCAAGGGCCGTGTGCAAATTATTGTCGAGACACATCACTTACAGGTGACTGGATTACCGTCATACTTATTTTGAAATAACTGTCCCTTTTAGTATTTAGATCTATACATTAATTGCAATCCCAAAATAAGGTAGCCTTATATAACGTCACTTAAAAAAATAACTTTAGCAAAATATTAGCCTACAATCAATACAAGCCGGCAACGTGAATTGAGAATTGTATCGAAATGCTTTTCCAGTCAAATTAAGGTCGCTATAATTAAAGTTCTAGGTAGATTGTAAAAGGACCTAATTTACCTTTATTACATGTATTCTTCATATTGTATTTGCTGTGTAGTGTCGGCTTAGAATAGCACTACCCCATTTCTTCCGGTGGGTGTACGTAAGAGGCGACTAACGGTATTGGGGCTTTTAGGGGATTTTTGGGCGATGCGGTTGGAGACCCATCACCAACACCTTTATTTTACCATCTTTTCCCCACTCAACTTTCCAAACGAGGCTGAGGAATTTCGAATTCCTTAGCTCTGGCTACCCCTTCTAGGGATTTAAAGCCGTGAGTATATGTATGTATGTATTCTCCAGAAGCAAGAATTAAGAAAATAACAAAGTCAAAAATAAATATAGGTGTAGATTAGAGTGACTCTTGTGTACATAATTTTTAGTTTTTACATCCGTACTTTTCCAATCTGGCACATACACTCACAAATCAATAATAGCTCTAAATGACAGCCATGTCCTGATCATCGATAAAATTATTAACGCGTATGTATAGCATTAACAAAACTGGCTTCATGAATAGTTTTTCCTTTAAAAGACATAAATGGGTGTTACACCAATGTGATTTTTTTAACTCATATGTAACATAAACATAACATAAACGTACACGCCGTTTATCCCCGAAGGGGTTGGCAGAGGTACCAATACTTCTGAACTCACATGGCAGCGCCATCTAGTGTCCAGAGAAGGTATCCACGTTTTGCTTAGACAGTGTACTCACGTGATAGGGGGCAGGCCTATCGCCGTTTTGTACGAATACACTGTCACATGACTAAGTACAACTCAGCCATGTCGGTTTCCTCACGATGTTTTCCCTCACCGTTAACAACCATGATAAATTAACCACACATATGACTTTAGAAAAGACAAATTGGTGTAGGCCCGACCCAGGATTGGAACTCACGCCCTTCTGTTTTCGGGCGGGTGTTCTACCCACTGGACTATCATGTCGTTAACTCATATGTGTTATTAATTTTAATTTGATTTCAATTAATTTGTTATTTATTAATTTGTTTTGTCTTTTTCAAATTGAATATGTAAGAACTCCATTGAATTAAAATTACATGATTTTATTTTGAAATCTTTGTATCCTTATATATTAAACGAGAGAGGGTGGATTTTGTGAACCAGCCTGTGTCGCGATGCTAAGAGCTAGAAAATTGGTTTAGGTGTCAAATACAAGGTCTCCATGTGAAGTGTTACCGAAAACTTATGCATTTTCCATAACTGGATTAGTTAAATTGCTAGTGATTTATAAATTGTCAAAATTGGCCCATAGACTTTGCTGAAGTAAGAGCACGATGGAAGAAGAAGTTGATGATGGGTTTCCAGTCAGATAGCCTTAAATTAAATGTTGATGAGCCCAAAAAATCACCCCCTAGGCTCCAAAACTCTTCCGCGAATCAAACGATTTTCTCGGTTAGAAATGGGGCCGTGCTATCCTAAATGCCGCTATACAGCAGCAAAAGAGCTTTTTTTAATTATTCTAACATCGATGAAAATATTGAAAATATAAATGTTACAGGAAAACATTAAATATTCAAGAAAATAAAAGTTTTAAATCGTATCCAAGTTAAGTAACAAACAAAATTGAGAACTGAATCTATGGCTGTGTAGTGTCGGCTTAGAATAGCACTACCCCATTTCTTCCGGTGGGTGTACGTAAGAGGCGACTAACGGACTTGGGGCTTTTTAAGGGATTTTTGGGCGATGCGGTTGAAGACCCATCACCAACAACCTTTGTACTACCATCTTTTCCCCACTCAACTTCCAAAAGTGGCTGAGGAATTTGTTATTTCTCAGCTCTGGCTACCCCTTTTAGGGATTTATAGCCGTGAGTATATGTATGTATGTATGTATGAATCTAAGGATAAAAGGTTTATGAAGGCTGTTAAAAGTGTGGAAATAAACTTAGAAATCCAACATTTACTTTGTATTTAGTAATTTTATAATATGTTCGTATAAATCGACTATAGGCCTGCGCCGTGAATTAATTGTTGATATTATAACAGCGAGTCAAGGGATATTAAGAAGTATTGGTACTTAAACTTCCCGTTTGGGTATATCGGCGGTGAGTAATTAGTAGTAAAAAAACAATAAAAGGATACAATTTATATAAACGACTTTTTTCATACATACATATACTCACGGCTATTAATCCCAAGAAGGGGTAGCTAGAGCTAAGGAACTAGAAGTTTCTCAGCCACTTTTGGAAAGTTGAGTGGGGAAAAGATGGTAAAATAAAGGTTGTTGGTGATGGGTCTCCAACCGCATCGCCCAAAAATCCCTTTACAGCCCCACTACCGTTAGTCGCCTCTTACGTACACCCACCAGAAGAAATGGGGTAGTGCTATTCTAAGCCGACACTACACAGCGAAGCCGACACTACACAGCGAAATTAGTAATTAGTGAGTAATTAGTAGTACAAAAACAATAAAAGAATAAAATTTATATAAACGATTTTTTTTCATGTTTAATATAAATCTAAATATTTACACACAATGCAACAACGGATTTATTATTTTGTTCATAATTAAACAAAACTATGCGTCTAATTCAAGAAAGTTATTTTTAGTTTCAATCGACGTCATTCAACTTTATTAGGGCCGAGTGCAAAATTATAAAAATACTTAACCATAAGACAAAATTTCCACTCCATTGCATTAACGTCACACGTGATCTTTAAATATTTAACCCCCAAATTTTCATTGTTTATAGGGTTGTAACTGAAAGTTCTGGAACATTCAATGAAAAAACACAATAAATTGTTTTGAAAAAGTGGTTTTGGAATAATAAGTATAATGGAATATGATAGTTACATTTATCAACGCAAAATTACCTTTTTTTACTAAATAAAATTTTGTGGGGCTTATCACGGCAGGGTGAAAGGAGGGAGGGAGGGACGGAGATACTTCAAAAGAGTCTCAAGCAATTCGTTGTCGGTTTCGTCCCGACTATACCGAAATGTCAGCTAGTGCAGCATATGCATCTGTATCTGTTACATTCAATAAATTTTATCTGAGACTGAGCACAATAGCTGTCAATTAAGGGAAAACTGCTTCTTTGGGGCTAAGATTTGGAAAAAATATCACCTGAATATTGTAGCTGAATTTAAAGGAAATTAAAAAACGAGCACAACCCTATACAATCATTCATCTTGAATCTTAATGAGTTAAACCCTTATATAAATCGTCAAATTTTCTCAACAACCATTATTATCTCAACTAACTCAAACAATTACAATCATGGCTTTCAAAATACTTGCGATGGTCATTTTCATGGCCATTTATACGGTTTCAAGTCAGCAACCAGCCCAGCATTTCTGTGGAGATGATCTCTCGGAGACTTTGTCGCTGATATGTCCGAACGGGCTGATGCTGCAGAAGAAATCTCTGGACTTCAAGAACTCTCTGTATGGCAAGGAGCAGCCGAAGTATGGCTTGCCTTGGCTGCGACATCGGTCCGAGGCGCTGGCACTGCATTCTAGAGGTGTGATATATATTTTTTATACCGACTTTCAGTTAAAGTACTGCTGGGTATTGTCAGCTTAGTATTGCACTAAACCCATTTATTTAAGTAAGTGCTTAATGAGGCGAATCAACAACTGTTAGTTCTTGGTCAGCTTATCGTGTAAAGGATGAGGGAAAACCCGGGTCGGGCTTACACCAGTGCGTCTTTTCTAAAGTCATATGTGTGGTTAATTTTTCATGGTTGTTAACTACAGGGCCGTCCCCTATCACGTGAGTACACTATCCAAGCAAAACGTGGGTACTCTGAACACCGGGTGACAATGTCACGTGATGTTCAGAAGTATTAGTACCTCTACCAACCCCTTTAGTCTGGGATATACGTGAACGATTGAGTTTGAGTCGAGTTCTTAGGAAATTTGGTTAACCAATCCTACTTAAACGTGTAAAAGATATAAAGGATAGAAGAATTTCGCGCTGGCAGCCATTGACACGGTAGCTCAATTGGCAGAGCGACGGGGGCGAATACCCGAGGTCGCGGGTTCGATTCCCGATTGTGTCGAAAATTTTCTTTCCTTTATTTATTCTTTATTTTTTAGTAATAATCCCCACATGAGGTTTTCATGAACAAAAAGATTTAAAATAACCAATCCTTTCTTTCCTGATTTGTTTTTAATTCCGAAACACACCTTATTGAAATGTTAGGTTTTGAGGTAAGTTTTCCTAAGACCATTATTTTAGTTTAACTACTTTCATATTACAATTTTAAACCGTGAGAGCTCATTGTGAAACCAACCCGCCTATAATGAAGAGAGGCGTAGTTTCAAATCACGAGTCAGGCCTACACAAATGTACATACATATATATACTCACGGCTATAAATCCCAAGAAGGGGTCGCCAGAGCTAAGGAATTAGAAATTCCTCAGCCACTTTTGGAAAGTTGAGTGGGGAAAAGACGGTGAAAAAAGGTCATTGGTGATGGGTCTCCAACCGCATCGCCCAAGAATCCCTTAAAAGCCCCAACACTGTTAGTCGCCTTTTACGTACATCCTAGAAGAAATGGGGTAGTGCTAATCTAAGCCGGCAATCTACACATCAAATGTGTCTTTTGAAAAGTTAAAATATAGTTAATTTATCGTGTTTGTTAATGTTGAAGGAAAGTCTTGAGGAAACCCACGTAGCCAAGTTGTTTTTAGTCATGTGACAGTGTATTCGTACAAAAGCGGTGATTGCCCTGCCCCCTATGTTTTAACGCTATTGTAAGTTATATGTTTGTATTTGTAAGGACGCGCTATGAGTGCACAACGACGCGCACTACATAGAAACGCAGACAGTGCAGGAAGCATCACAATCAACAATACGTAACCAAGCGATATACGTCACTTGTCATTATGTCAGATCGCGGGCCCAGGCACACCACCGCCTGGCGGAAGATCTTCCCTTTTCCTCTACTCATAACCATCAAAAAACGTACTCCTAAGCTCTTATCATGCCAGTACTCTGGCTCAACTAAAAGAAGGTTATAATTTATAGGCTAATGACTTTTCTTTTCTTATTTCCAGGAAAAAGAAGCATCATAGAAGAGTGCTGCATGCAACCTTGCAGTCTCCAAGAGCTGATGAGTTATTGCAAACAGACAGAATAGAACTACAAAATGAACGCACCGATAACATCGACTACGACCACGGCTTATGTTAGTAATGATAATTAAACCTTAGCTATTCGTGTATAATACGAAAATATGAAAAGGCTTTAGACTGTTAAGAGATGACTCTGGAATTGATATATACTCACACGCATGTCATTTCTCCGATGAATTATAGAATTTCTCAACTGAGCTACAAAGTATTTAATTTAAGACTAGTGGATGGGCCCAGCTTCGCACGGGTAGCGTAGTTTTAAAAAATATCTGAGATTTCTTCATTCAGCGACATGATAGTCCAGTGGGTAGAACACCCGCCCGAAAAACAGAAGGGCGTGAGTTCCAATCCTGGGACGGGCCTACACCAATTGGCTTTTCTAAAGTCATATGTCTGGTTAATTTATCATGGTTGCTAACGGTGAGGGAAAACATCGTGAGGAAACCCACATGGCTGAGTTGTACTTAGTCATGTGACAGTGTATTCGTACAAAACGGCGATAGGCCTGCCCCCTATCACGTGAGTACACTGTCCATGCAAAACGTGGGTACCTTCTCTGGAAACTAGATGGCGCTTGCCATGTGAGTTCAGGAGTATTGGTACCTCTGCCAACCCCTTCGGGGATAAACGGCGTGAACGTTTATGTTATGTTATGTTATTCTTCATTCACTGCCTTTTGTGATTTTGAAAGCGCTTTTATGAACTATTCAGTATCTCCACAAATAAGCTGATTTTCAAGTTGAGTTGGGAGAGTTAAAGTTGAGTAAAATGCTATGAATTATTTATAACAATCTAAAAACCTACCGCGATGTAGGATGCGTGCCACTGGCGCCATCTAAGATGTAATTTGTAAATTAGTAAAGATTTGGTTTAGGTCGCAGACTATTATTTTTCATGTATAATATTGTTGTTTCTATACCAATTTCTATGAATCTTTTTTTATTGAATTGGTAATAAAGTATTTTTTTTAAATAAGGGATGATCGAGAGTACTATAAACGTAAGTAAACAAATATAAACAGAATGCTCCGAACTGCTAAGCTATCAGGTGTTAACAGGTGTGAACACATGTTATTGTGAGTCAACCATAAAATATAGATATATGCTGTTGCGGTATATTTTTTAGATACTTTTATGTATGATGTTTCTGCCATAAATGATTTCTATGTAACTTTAACCATGCACATGCAACAGAAGCATAAAAAATTGTAACTTCTTCCGTTTTCTCAAAATTTAACGAAATCCCCATTCACAACTTTGCTGAAAAGTATACTATAACCTGCTACTATACTATAACCATGAAGAATAATCGTAACAAGTTTTGTCAAAATCCGTCGAGTAGTTTTTGTTTCCATAAGGAACATACAAACCGACAGACAGACGAACGGACAAAAATTTTACTGATTGCATTTTTGGCATCAGTATCGATCCCTAATCACCCCCTGATAGTTATTTTGAAAATATATTTAATGTACAGAATTGACCTCTCTACAGATTTATTATAACTACAAACATACATATACTCACGGCTATAAATCCCTTGACGGGGTAGCCAGAGCTTTTGAATGAAAAATTCCTCAACCTCTTTTGGAAGTTGATTGGGGAAAAGATGGTAATAATAAATGATTTTGGTGAAGGGTCTCCAACCACATAGCCCAAAAATCACTTAAAAAGCCCCTAGACCCTTAGTTGCCTCTTACGACCACCCACGGGTAGAAATGGGGTAGTGTTATTCTAAGCCGACACTACACGGCATATATTGTAAGTATAGATTAAAAATAAGGGAAATGCATTTGAAAGTACTACTTGACGAGTTCATGTGTGGACTTGATTAACATAAAGAAACGATCGATGGAACACAAGCTGCAGTAGAACCCTAAATACATTTTTTTTAGCTTTATTGTAAACAAGCTGATCCGACAAACTTCATACTGTCAAATTTGCTTATGACAAAGCTTAAGGCGTTTTTTGCGGTACTCTTAGTTCAATCAGGCGTGAATATTTTATTGGTCAAAGGTTTCCGGGACAAAAAGTGTCCTATGTTATAATTTAGGTCATTATCTAGATTCTGCCAAATTTCATTCAGATACATTATGTACTTGAGGAGCCTTTTTGCCTCAAACACACAAACATCTAAACTTTCACATTTAAAATAATAACTAGATGAAAACCCGGCTTCGCTCGGGTGAAGTATGACTCATAATACGCATCTACGTATAAAATGTAGGTATATACTTCTGTCTGAAGTCATCGGTACTCAAGGAATATTAAAGGTAAGCAAGGCGGAGATTCAAATACTTATATACGGCAGCCAACACCGTGACTGCCTGCCGAGTTATGACGTTTAGCCAGCAGATGGCTCGCGCGCGGAGTGTATTTTTTATATTATATTTATTTTTAATAGTAAAGCAACGTTGACATTAAATTTATCCTATGTCATAGACTCAAGGAAACAAATGCATGACTTTTTCTCTATGGTTTAAATACTTTTTTTTTATTTCCTAAGCAGAGTTTGTTTGTTTATTTGTGACGCTTTCACGCCGCAACTACTGAACCGATTGCTTTGAAATTTTGCAGACATGTAGTTAGAAGTCCCGATTAAATTACAAAGCACTTTTATCCTGGAAAGATTATATTCCCGAGGGATAACAAAAATATTGTTTGCTTGCGCTGTGTGTCGTAACAAGGTAATATTTAGTTCTCGAGGAATGCAAGAGATGGCGCTGGGTATTTTTAAAACGTGGTAACGATGTATTTTTAAGATACTTAAATAGTGGGATGATATCTTACGCTTTAACCAGGGGCCGAACACTTCCCGACATCCTCACTTTGTGGATTTTAGCAGCGCAATCTTCAACCTTTCAGCTGAAACCTTATAAAAAAGCGCGGCGTTTTTTGCATGTTCACCAATAGATGGCGCTGTCTGAACTTTCTACATCGCGGTATGATTTCTCTCTATTAGGAAAAACATTGTTTTTCGCATGGTCAGCTCTATGTAGCGTGTTCCCCGGTTTTCAGTGCCCATAATCTGCATGTTTTAGCTCCACAAGGGAAAACATTTAATATAGTGACCATTCAGTTTTGTTTTAACAACTGAGCATATCCAGCAATACATCGCTCTTCTTAGATTTTTCTGTGGGAATGAGAAGTTTTATACTTTATACCGCAATATAACCGAATTCCACGCGGGCGAAGCTACGGGCGGAAAGTAAATTTGCCACCGCCGCATATTTAACTAGAACTATTATGAATCAATCGTTCCGGATTCGTATCTCAAGTGATTCAAGCTTTTTGTATTATTTATTTTTTGATTTTTTAGCTTTGAATAGCAATCTATATATTATAATAGCAAGCACTATCCCTTCACTTCCGCGATTATTTTGTATGGAGATCCACCGCTAACCATCCCCATATTCCCGAGCAATCGCTGCAATCCCTGCTGCATCTCCCGCTATCACCAACGGTCAGTGGCGGCAGCACCGGGCCGCCGCCGCCGAATTGCCAAACTACTATTCGTATTTGTACTCACTAAGATATTCTCATGTTGAACATAAAACTTGGTACAAAATTGTTTGGTTCATGATTCTTATGAAAAATTAAAAAGGATATTTTTGGAACTCAACCCCTAAGAGGTTGATATAGCAAATGAAAGTTAATATAGAGATTTTTGTCATTTTTGTATCAGAAACCCTGATAGCCCAGTGGGTAGAACACTCGGTTATCGTGCAAACGACTAGTGTTCAAATCCTGGGTCGGGCCTACACCAATTTGTCTTTTCTAAAGACATATGTGTGGTTAATTTATCATGGTTGTTAACGGTGAGGGAAAACATCGTGAGGAAACCCACATGGCTGAGTTGTACTTAGTCATATGACAGTGTATTCGTACAAAACGGCGATAGGCTGCCCCCTATCACGTGAGTACACTGTCCATGCAAAACGTGGGTACTCCGAACACCAGGTGAAAAAGTCACGTGATGTTCAGAAGTATTAGTAGCTCTGCCAACCCCTTCGGGGATATTCGGCGTGAACGTTTATGTTATGTTATGTTATGTTATGTTGTATCAGAAACATAACACTTAGTGCGATTGAATTTATGAAATTCATCTATTAATCATTCATGAGTATGTACTAACGGCCATAAATTCCATAAAAGGGTAGCCATTGCTTCAGAGAAGGTAATTCTTCATCCACTTTTGGAAATAGACTAGGGAAAAGGTAGTTAAATAAAGGTCAACAATCACTTGAAAAGCCTCAATGTTCTTTATATCCTTTACAACGCCCGCGGGAATATAAATATAAAAAACAGAAGTTGAGATAGTGATGTAAACCGGGTGCAAAAAATGAAGTCCACGCGGACGAAGTCGCGGGCAAAAAGCTAGTAATAATATAAAATAGAATAAAATGTTTGTAAAAGATGAGTATAATACTAAGTGGCGATCGATAGTCTCTACCTACTCCAACAGGAACTGATGGCGTGAGTATATGTATGTATGTATGTATAAGTAAAAAAGTATAAGTTAAAAAAATAATATTTATTAATTTGCCTATACCACTGATTTAAATAAATTATTCTCGTAGCGATAGTTGTATATAATGACCATTAGTCGGTCTCAACGCGATGTCAAATTTGAAATCCATTTTGCCAGTTTCCGATGTGAATTTGTACTCTCGAATGCAGTGTGCTAGGAGGGTTTTCAATAATGCTTTAGCGTATTTTTTTCCTGAAACAAAAAAATAAGGTTATTTGGGAACAGCAAAGATATACTGGCCAGTACACCCTGCTGTGTACCAACTTATAATTTGTATTTATGTTTAGCTAGAAAAACATTTCGATACCGCGATGTACGATTTTTTATGACGGTGCTAGTATGCGAGTGAGTTCGCCGTCTAGCGGTCGCCACAGTTATTTAAAAGATTAAAGTCTCTCTTCTCGTAAAGCGGTAAAGAGTTAGTAAAGGTATAAGAACTGTATTGGATTTGAGCAGGGATATACGTGAGCGTTGAATTATGATTGGGAGATCGACCAACATACATATACTCACGGCTATAAATCCCTAGAAGAGGTAGTCAGAGATTGAGAAATTCCTAAAATCACTTAAAAAGCCCGAATACCCGCTTAGCCGCCTCTTACAAACACCTATGGGAAGGAATGGGGTTACTACTACTACTACTACTACATAACTCCGATCTAACTGTGAAGTAGTAGTAGTTGACGACGTGATAGCTCAATGGGTAGAACACCGGTTATCGTGCAAACGACTAGTGTTCAAATCCCGGGTCGGTCCTACACCAATTTGTCTTTTCTAAAGACATATGTGCGGTTAATTTATCATGGTTGTTAACGGTGAGGGAAAACATCGTGAGGAAACCCACATGGCTGAGTTGTACTTTGTCAAGTGACAGTGTAATATAAAATAACATAAACATAAACGTTCACGCCGAATATCCTCGAAGGGGTTGGCAGAGGTACTAATACTTCTGAACATCACGTGACTTTGTCACCTGGTGTTCAGAGTACCCACGTTTTGCATTGACAGTGTACTCACGTGATAGGGGGCAGGCCTATAGTGACAGTGTATTCGTACAAAATGACGATAGGCCTGCTCCCTATCACGTGAGTACACTGTCCATGCAAAACGTGGGTACTCTGAACACCAGGTGAAAAAGTCACGTGCTGTTCAGAAGTATTAGTACCTCTTCCAACCCCTCCGGGGATATTCAGCTTCAACATTTGAGTCATTGAGAATACTTACCTATACAAGCCCTTCGTCCATAACTAAACGCCAAGAAAGCAGCTTGATGCTCCGGCAGTCGACCAAACCACCTTTCAGGTTTGAAGTCGAGCGCGTCGTCGCCCCACAGCCGCCGCGACCGGCCTGCGCCCCACGCGTTTACTACACACGCTGAGCCTTTGGTTATTGTGTAATTATCTATGAAAAATAAGATGGAAATAGAGATAGAAAACGTTCTTTTAAGTAAGTAAGTAAAAGACATTTATTTGACAAATTAACACACACACACACAAAAAAAACAGAATGAAACTTAATAAAAATAAACACACACATTAAAAACACAACAATGAAAAAAAATATATCGACGGCCCCTACGTAAAGTATCGTAACTGCAAAAATCGAAATTTCTGTTTTTTGCATATGTAAAACGTAATAATGAGTAACTATGATGTACATTAATTATTTTTTGTTTTTATAAATTTTTAAGACCCTTTTTCAATTGAATACTGTCGAAACTGTACAAATTACGCGCCAAAAACTATATTAAGTGGCAGATTCGACAGTATTCCCTAAGAGCGCTGCGCGGGCGCGACTCGAAACTACCAGACTCGACAGTTTTCATTGGGATGTGGTGGGGGAGGACACATTTACCTTTTTTCAAGTTTTTGTTTACTTAATGAATAAAAATGAATGGTTGAGGTAAACAACTAGTCAATTAGGTTACAAAACCAAATATCAATAAGTGTGAGAGTTGTGAGACAGTCGAATGTGAGTATGAAGCTCAGAAACCTGGTAATCGAATGGTAATGGAATTAGCTTTTTACGTGTGGAAATCATAAGTTTTCATCAAATTATTTACACTAGTAAAATGATACATTGCTTATATAAGTAATAAGTGCCTGATTTATGATTAAACTTATAATTAAATCGATTCTAAATCAATTCGCGTGGCGAGTTTTTAGATTAACGCAGTAAACTATCGAAAATGGCAGTTACAATTGTGTTCTTTTAAAAACATTTTTTTTTCTCTATCGGAACTGCCATTTTTGATAGTATACTGTGCTCTCATTAAGCACTAAAATATCGAAAGTGGTATTTACGATGGTCTTCTGCGATTGGAAGAAATCGAATCTGCTACTTGCGATAGTTTTTTACGATATTAATGAATTGCCAATGTACTTCCAATTTTTTTAAAAACTTTTGTTTTAGTAAAAAATGGAAAAAAAAATTCGGCACCAGCGAGGATCGAACCCACGACCTACGGGTATACGTCCCCGTCGCTTTGCCAATTGAGCTATAGTGTTAAGTGGCTTCTAGTGCGAAATTGTTCTTTTCTATGTTTCTTTTACACTTTTTAAGTAGTGTTAGCTTTCCCTACCTCCGATTTTTTTAAATATTGGAAATGTCATTGTCTACCTTTACTGATAGAACGCAAATGTTGAGAACGCCTAACTTTTACATTATTAGAATATTTTTTTGGTTTAGTGTATTAGCTTCTTACTAGAATTATCAAATTAAAAATAATCTTTAAACTCAAACTTATTTAAGTTAGTAAAATTAAAATAAAAGTAATCAAAATGTTTTTTTTTGTTCATGAAAATCTCATGTGGGGATTGTTCGAATAAATAAATTAAAAGTAAAAGGAAAGAAAAATTTCGACACCTTTCCTTTCCTTTATTTATCCTTTATTTATAAAAAAATAATCCCTACATGAGGTTTTCATGAACAAAAAAAAACATTCTGATTACTTTTATTTTAATTTTACTTTCTATATATATACATGTATATAATACACTGACATAGAATGGAGGTTTCTCAACGAAAATTATGAAGCCAGAAAATGCACATGTTTGTTCAGCAAACGAATTCCCAGACGAAACTCCCGACTGCGCAGAAGAGACACCGGTTCAATCTCTCACCTTAGCCCAAGCTTTTGACAGTGAACAACCACCATCTTTAGATATTACAGACGTGCCGAGTGTTAATTCTTTAATATCAATATCTGATCCAGAAGAAATTAATTCACCTAACTCTGCTCAGGGCCATATCCCAGCCCTTAAAACAGGTTGTGAGCATAGGCACCTAAAAGTCTCCTGCCCATAGAGTTAGTATCATCCGTCATCATCATCGTATCAGCTAAAGCCTAAAAAGACCATGAACGTGTGTGGTCGTAGGTCGATGAGGGTTGTGAGCATGCACATTATGCTCATATGGCTGGATCCGCGCATGACTTTGCTACGCGCAAACGAACTTATCTACCTGATCCAGGTCAAAAGTGAAAGCGACCTGTTGATCAATGGATCGACGTCCGAAGGAAATTGCCAAAAAATACTGTCCAAAATTTCATCGTTAAAAGCGGAAAAACTATGCCCGCGGAAAGAATGAAAAGTCCACCTGCCAACTGAAATATTCAAGAGCATTTACAGAAGGAGTAAGACAACATATTTTTAAAGAATGTTGGCAGCTGTCGGATCATGCAATGCAGTAGGAGTACATCAATAAATAGGTAAACGGATAGAATTGAAAAAAAATAAAAACGACAGAGGAACCCTCAAGGAGACAATTCACTAAAATATATATTTTACCTAAACCTTAACATAATACTGTCTAAGAAAAAAAGGGTGTGGCTTAAATTAAAATATTTTGTGCTACCCTAGCTGCAAAAGACCAATTTATTAGAACGGCACAAGAAAAACTGGACTAAACTGGCGTTACTGGAAAATACAACAGAGAAAGAGAGTGATAGCTCAATGGGTAGAACACCGGTTAACGTGCAAGCGACTAGTGTTCTAATCCCGGGTCGGGCCTACACCAATTTGTCTTTTCTAAAAATATATGTGTGGTTAATTTATCATGGTTGTTAACGGTGAGGGAAAACATCGTGAGAAAACCCACATGACTGAGTTATACTTAGTCGTGTGACAGTGTATTCGTACAAAACGGCGATAGGCCTATCACGTGAGTACACTGTCCATGCAAAACGTGGGTAGTCTGAACACCAGGTGACAAAGTCACGTGATGTTCAGAAGTATTAGTACCTCTGCCAAAAGCCGTCGGGGATATTCGGCGTGAACGTTTATGTTATTATGTTATGTTATGTTACAACAGAGAAAAGCATTTAAAGCAACCACGGAAAACTGTCGCGGAAATGATTCGGACTATCTGTGACCATGTCTGGGCATTTCAACAAGTTGAGTCCCATTTCACAAAAAAAAACAACAACAAATTGTATCTTGACAATTCATTGAGATTTGCTAAGTGGTTTATTATGTACAAAGAGTGGCCAGAGTTAAATAACAACAGCAATCAATTCGAATGTTTTAGACATGAAAACCTCATGTGGGGATTATTACTAATAAATAAAGGAAAGAAAAATTTCGACACCAGCTACATCAATCAAGCAGAAAATGGGCGACAATACCGTCAATAGTTAATGACAACATGACATTTTTGGTTCTAAAATAATGCTAGTACCTAGGTTTAATAAGATCTATTGTTTCATGAAAATAATATTACTACTTATTTTATATTACTTAAATCTAATAGTTTGTTATTACGAGTAACATACTCGTAAGACTGCTGAGTACATAAGTCACTATAACATACATAGTTATTAGTTTTCAATAGTTATTAATTGCCCATTAGTTTAGACCCTAGAATCCCATATAATATTAATAATTTCTAAAATTTTTCGTTATCTTTATTAATATATTTTATATAAGATAATTTTATTTTAAGTTAGGAAAGTTTTTTTTTCATACCTCAGTCATGCTAATGCAAGCAAATTTGTTCATATTATTTTCGTGCACCTGTTACTTATTACAATGCATGTTTTGTTACTATACAAAAAAACATAAAATCAAAAACCCTGTTGTTTTCTTGGTAGAAAAGTATCTTCATATCCGCATTATACCTTAAAAATGCTATTGAATGTACCAGTTTTAGTTACATCGTGACGAAGAATATTATTGTAATTACCACTTACTATACCTAGGCAATTGCAAATGACCTAGAATAATATCGAAACTGCCACATTCGATAAAACGCCGCTTAATACTGACGAGGTATAACATTGAAAATGAAATATCTAGAAAAAAATTATATATTTAAAATAACACATAAAGTAATTAAATTAAGTATAAAATAGTCATGTAATTTCAAGTATTGTATTTTACAAAATGTTAGTATTTACTTTTAAAATCAATTTTCTAACTTTGAATTGCTCTCCTGTAAAGTTAAGGTTTTGCAGTTACGATACTTTACGTAGGGGCCGTCGATATGAACATTGCCAAAAGGGTGTCGTCTCAGCATGTGTGCCTGGAACGGGACACAGACCGTTCCGTTTTAAAGGCGGGCGTCCGAAGTGAGAAGGATAAAAGAGCATAAATGAGAAGAATAATGAATGTAAATGAAGCAAGACAGATTTTTCAAGATCTTATAAAATTAAAAATAATAATATCGTTATCAGAAATGGGATTGTTAAGATGGTTTGAGTGCATAAAGGGGATTGAGCAAAGGAAATTGGTAAAAGAGATGCAGAACCAATAAGGATAGTAATTTTAAAAGAAGACAACCACTGGGATATTTACTATAAATATGGAATATGCTCAAAAACTCTTAGGTAGGATCGTATTATTTGGCAATCGATAGTCTCTACCTACCCCTATAGGATATGATGGCGTGGGTAGACATATGAACGTATGGCAGGCTGGGAAATTGCAGAAAAAAATAATATTTATTGTTAACTTTTGACATTGTATTTTTTCTCATTTTTTAATATATATTGTTTGTGATTCATGCAAGACATTAATAGTTTCATTCTGCAAAAAAAGAAATAATTGCAAACACACAATGATACTGCTCCTTAGTTGATGTAGTGAAATCTCAGTATTTACAAGCAACAAACATTTGTAAGTAAAAGAAAGTTTTCGAAAAGCTCTGTATTGTTCGTTCAGCACTAATCTCTGTAAAGTAGACTAACAAAAGCAGTCCGAAGCACGAACTGCAAAGCTCGCCTTGGATTGTCTAATCCTACTAGGAAACGTTTTTCAACTCAACAAGAACAAGTTCTTAGTATTTTTTCATGGTTACGCTGGTAATATTATAAATACTTCGTAGAAAACAACCTAGTCCAGAGTAGTACATAGAATATAACGTAACCTAACCAAGATGCACAGATTAACGAAAGATTTGGGATCTACGATTTCTTAATCA
This sequence comes from Bedellia somnulentella, assembly GCA_963576735.1. NCBI lineage: Eukaryota > Metazoa > Arthropoda > Insecta > Lepidoptera > Bedelliidae > Bedellia > Bedellia somnulentella. The sequence goes on from OY755186.1 coordinate 1,705,928, forward strand.
TCATCAAAGCTCCTCAATCTCTTAAGAGACGCAGTCGAAATCATAAATTACGAGTACCGATTGAGCATTTTAAAACAGATTATGATCGCGCATACACGTATAAACGATTTGTTGTAAAGCGTTTTGGAGTAGGCCTATGTCAAGCCGTGGACGCCTATTATCTAATGGTGATGATGATGATAATAATGTAATTTTACTGAGTTTAAGATCAGCGTCAGCATATCTCATGACTGCAGGAAGGGGTGGGAAGAGACGCAAAGACTCATTGATGACAGCGTCACAGTACGTCATTCTTGATAAGTCTTTTGTTTCTACCGGTCTTCCGCTACTGCCGAATATATCTTTAATTCTGAAATAGGAAAAATATTTAGAATGAGAATTCTGGAAGGGAAAGAGAAAAAAATACTGCGGCTTTTGGATGTTGTGATGGCAAAAGATGGTCGTTGGTAATTATAAATGTCTCATGATATTTGAATCTACAAATATTTGTCTGTGCATTTGTCTCTCTGTAACGAATAGGCACCGAAACTACTCGGCCTATTTTACGTTATTTATAAACTAACTTGAACTTACTCATTATATAGTTTATCCTGTACATCAGGTTTGCACCCCAGCATTAGCAACGTGAAGTACAGCGACGTGGCGGTGGTCTCCTGACCTCCAACGATAACCGTGTCGACCTCCGCGCGGATTTGCTGGTCCGTTAAATGAGGGTCCGTTTTGCTGAGCTCGATTAGGATGTCCAGGAATGGACGGAATTTTGAACGGTGTTCGTCTGAAAAGTATTGAATAAATGGGTGAAAATGTGAAGTGAGATTTGGTTTGCATATAGTGTTTGGGTAAACAAAAGCAATTGTGAGCCGATATGCTTCTATCAAGCCATTAAAAATCCTAAGTTTGTTAAAATGTTTAAATTAAAGATCTCTTTTGAAACAATTTAAAAAAAAAAACTTAATCAATAAATGTCTCCAAAATTATTTTTAAAAGCTTGCAAATTTTGTCAGCTATTTGTCATGTAAATTTGATCGAGCTATCTCCACGACTTCATACTTGAAAAAATGTTTGAAACACAGTAAGTCGAACAAACTTAATTAAAAGATTGGGCCGAATAAAACTAAAAAAATGTTATTATTGATTGTTTATTATTAAATCACAATTTTTTTTATAAATGTCGCCCTTCCTGTTCGATACAAATTCTACATCAGTCAATACAGTTTTTGCAAGTGCTACTGTTCAACTATTTCAGAAAACAAAATCAAGCTTGTATCTCAACAATTGATGTCTCTGTGACCAATAATGTCAAATAAGCCAAGGTTTAACAAAAAAATATGAAAAAAAAACATATCTCGAAAACTACAAAAAGTCGCAGAACATACATGGGGGTAATTCGGGTACCCCTAGGGGTATTCTGTCCTTGGACTTCCGCTTGACACTATTTTTTGGGACACCCTGTATAATATTAAAGTAGTTTTTATTATTTTCGGGGATAATATTTGCCTCATATATATAACATGAGTACAAATAACATACATGAGGTGATAAATTTTGAGTTTATTCACGATGAAACTGTGTGAATGTTTATTTAGATGTCTAATTGTATTGTATTTGTTTTGCACTCACCAATGTTTGTGTCTGTAGTGTGTTTGTTATCGTTGAACTCTCTCTTTCTTTGCTGTAAAACCTGAAAACAGATTAGTCTAAGAATTATTCTAGTAGTGGATAAAGTTTATACAAGAGGCGCATATGTTGTAAATTTACCAACAGAAAAATAATATTCGATTAGTATTTGACATATAAAAAATCCCAGTCTCAGTCAAATTCAAGATAACGAATACTAAATATGGTATGTTTGAAGCTGTGTAGTGTCGGCTTTAAAAAGCACTATCCCATTATTCCCGCGCGTGGCGTACGAGGTGACTATGGGTATGGGGCTTTTGAAATTGCCGCTTGATGATGAATACCTATCGACAAAAATACTTTTCTTTAATATTCTTTCAATATGAACTTCCAAGTGGCTGAGGAATTATAAATGGCTGGGCTCAGGCTACCCCTATAAGCCGTGACAGTATGTATGTATGTTTTAAGTTACTAAGTTTAATCATCATCATCATCATCAACCTATAGACGTCTACTGCTGGACATAGACCTCCCCCAAGGATCTCCACAACGACCTAAGTTTAATAAATCTATACTATAATAAGACTGTACCGAGGTCAAAACTGTGCATTAAAGAAAAAAAAACTGGTGGAATATGTTTTATTTTCGATACTGAAGCCAAATTAAGGCCAAAGGGTAGCCAAAGCTTCAGAGATAGTAATTTTATATCCACTTTTGGAAGTTAAATGGGGAAAAGGTAGTCAAACGGGTCTCCAACTGCATCGCCCAATAATCACTTAAAAAGCCTTAATGTTTTTTGTATCTATTACAACTAATAAAAAAAACAGAAGTTAAGATAGTGTTTTGGTATTTTGGATGTAAACTGGATGCAACAAAATGTAGTCCACGCGGACGTAGTCGCGGGCAATAAGCTAGTCAACAATATAAATTGATTTTGAATTATAATTAAATTTTGAAATATAAGAAGTTAATATTTAACTTCAGTTACCGATACCATAACTACTATTTTCGTAATTGTTTAGGAAAATATCTGCTAGTTTGAGATTTGAGTCTATAAAAAATACCACTAAATTTTATTTAAGAAAAACAACATTAAGTAAACCACTTCAGACTAAATTATAATTTTAAAATTAATCCAACATCTGCAAATATCTTAAATCTTAATATTTCAATTACTTACTTTATTAGATACTTTATGTAGTACTTCAATACATTTCTTCAGCTCGTAGTAAGATGGCGTCAAACAATAAATAAAATCTGGATGAAGGAATATGTTGAAACCTCTATGGATCATCAGTTCCAGACAGCGGTTGAACGCGTGGTAGTATTTGGTGAATGTCACCTCCTCGAATATATCTGTGGTCTGTCCCAACGCAGTTTCTGGAAAAGAAATAATGTTGGCGCTAATGCCCTGTTCGATGGTTGAAATATAGAATTTCAACACCAAATCAAAGAGGGTGGACTGTATAATACTGTAATTAATAGTTAACAAGAAATATACTTACGACAAATAGTCGCTAAAGTGATATACGTAAGATACTTTTCGAAGATATTGAATGGAGGTCCATTGACCTCTGATTTCAGTTTCTCAACCAGCTTCGAAGCCTGCTGGTTGAAGATGTTCTGGTAGCCATCCACCACGGACCCAGTAAACGTGGCTGCCAAGTTTTTTATGTTGTGTTTCCATAAAGAAGCTGAAAATTACGATCATAACATACATAACATACACGAGCAGGCTAGGCTTAAGTATCGGTTGTACCTATTGTATAACAAGCCTACAACGGGCCCTATTTATAGTGAAATAAATGTATGAAAGTCGTAAAATATTTGAAAACCGCCTAACGAGGTGTCAAAACCTCGAAGAACAAATAAAGCTTGACACAACGCGCTTCAAAGAATTTAAGCAAGTTTTGGAAATTCAGCAGTAAACTGGATCTTAAGCCTGGCTTGCCCGTGACTGTGGGTAAAGCTCGTGATCCAAAGTCTATTGCAAACTTGTTTGTTGAATATTTTTCTGTACAGCCATCCTTAGGCCGGTCCTCACACGCAGTTGATAGTGAGCTTAAGTATTGAGCACTTAAAGCACGCTGGTGTCCATCTACCACGCGTCCTAGCTATGTTCTTTTCACTATGCACTTCCACACGAGCTGATGCGTACGGTTGTAGTGCCTATAATAAAGAATAGGACAGGGGATGTAGCTGACAAAAATAACTATAGGCCCATTTCATTGGCTTCTGTTCTGGCTACGGTGTTAGACTCCCTTTTAGACTCTCGACTTTATGAGTACCTTCATCTCCATGACGTTCACTTCGGGTTTAGGCCCGGACTGTCTACTGAAAGCGCTGTCCTTGGTTTAAAGCACACAGTACAGTATTATGCGCGGCGCCGAACGCACGTATACGCATGTTTTCTCGACCTGTCGCGTGCTTTCGACACCATGTCGTACGATGTGCTTTGGGCTAAGTTACGCGAGAAAAGTACCGTCGGAGCTTCTACGCATACTGCAGTATTGAACTGGTAACCAGGAAAACTGTGTGAGATGGGCTAATAAGTTATCTCATGCCTATAAGCTTGAGTCTGGAGTGAGGCAGGGGGGGCTTAGTTCTCCAAATTTATTTAACCTATATGTTAATGTAGTATTTTCTAAGATTTTCACGATTGCACATTATAATTGAACAAAAGTTTTCGAAAACGTCGGGCTTTAAAAATAATGTAATAACACGCGATTAAAATATCCGAAAATCAATAGTTGTTTCAATTACTATATGTTAATGACCTGATCGTGGAGCTTAGCAGCAAACACATTGGTTGTCGGGTAGATGATGCTGCTTTAAATAATATTAGCCATGCTGATGATATGGTGCTGCTGAGCCCCACGGTCAGAGCTTTAAACGAAGTGTTGCGTACTTGTGCTGATTATGCTTCCTAACATGGTTTGATGTATAATGTTAAAAAAACGAATGTATGGTCTTTGGAGCCGACGGCAAGAAAACACCAGAAACAATACCTGCTATTAAATTAAATGAAGTGGTACTACGCCGCGTAACTAAATTTAAACATCTGGGGCATATTGTGACCGACGACCTAAAAGACCAAGAGGATATAGAGAGGGAACGCAGAGCGCTGGCGGTCCGCTGTAATATGCTGATTCGTAGATTTGCTCGGTGTAGCAAATAGGTCAAAATAAGTCTATTCAAAGCCTACTGTCAGGTATTTTATACGTGAACCCTATGGACCAGATATACGCAGCGGGCCATCAATGCTCTGCGAGTCCAATACAATAATGGTTTCAGGATGTTGTCGGGGCTGCCTCGCTTCTGCAGTGCTTCGGGCATGTTTGCGCAGAATTGTACAGACGACTTTTATGCCATTATGCGCAACAAAGCCGCTTAGTTGCTCTGCAGGGTGCGGAGCAGCACTAACTCTATCCTGAGGACGGTACGAGCTACGACTATAATACAGCACCTTGCGCGGGTGCTCACTGACTCATGTAATTTAAATAATTTTATATACTAACATAGGCTAAGATAATAATGTTACTAAAACTATGGACTTCTGTTGTCTGATTAAATAAATAAATAATAGCCAAAATTAATATTAATTTATTTATAGTAATTATTTACTTTCAAAATATTATTATAGTATTCAAGATTCAATAACCGGGATAGCTCAGTGGGTAGAACACCGCTTATCGTGCGGTCGATGAGGGTTCAAATCCCGGCTAAGGCCTACGCCAACTTGTCTTTTGGTTAATTTATCATGTTTATTAACGGTGGGGGACCATCCTGAGGAAACCCACATGGCTGAGTTGTACTTAGTCATGTGACAGTGTGTTTGTACAAAACGGCGGTGACAATGTCTCTGCCAACCCCTCCGGGGGTGTACGGCGTTAACATTTGAAAATGGCCCTGGAAGATGTAATAATATTGAAAACGTTGTGAAAATTTCGTTATCCAAACTGAAAGAATAAAAGAATATATATCTGAAAAGAAAAATTTATTGGAGCAAGCAGAAGTTTGTCGCAGTCATACTGATTGTCTCGTTATATTATATACAATGAATATATAATTATTAATTACGTAAGTAAAATTTAAGCTTTAAAAATTTAAGATTCATACCTGGAGCTGTGACTAATCCATCACCGAGCCAAATTCTGCCAAATTGGTAGTAATATGGTTTGTCAACTAAGGAATTAGTTATAATTTTAATATCTTCAGGCTTAAAAGCAACTGAAAAAAAAGTAATGTTTATACATTAGTTAGCTAGCTATTATAACATACAAACATACATATACTCACGGCTATATTTCCCTAGAAGGGGTAGCCAGAGCTCAGGAATTATAAATTTCTCAGCCACCTTTGGAAGTTGAGTGGGGAAAAGATGGTAAAAATAAAGGTTTTTGGTGATGGGTCTCAAACCGCATCGCCCAAAAATCCAATAAAAAGCCCCAATACCCTTAGTCGCCACTTACGACACCCGTTGGTAGAAAGGCACACGGCAACTAACTATGAAAAAACTGAACTTTAACCATTTTAAATATCACAGGTTTTTCTTTTTCCATTTTCAGTGTACACGTACAGGTTTCGTATGAGGAAATCTGTAGCACCGTTTTTCATGGATCTTTTGTCATCTGGTCATACTACTTGTCTTGTTTTGTTTCTGTATAAAATAAAATATTGATATTTCTGTGTTTTGTAAATCTATCTAATATATAATCTATCTATATTGGAGACCCATCACCAAAAGCCTTTATTTTACCGCCTTTTCCCTACTCAACTTCCAAAAGTGGCGGAGGAATTTATAATTCCTTGGCTCTGGCTATCCCTTCTAGGGAATTATAGCCGTGAGTATATGTATGTATGTATCTACTATGACAAAACTGTACTATCCATAATAAGTAAGTAAGAAGTAGTAGAAACCAAATTTAAAAGAGTGCATGCTAAGCACGGTAGGTTTTCTAAATTTTACAAATAAATTCAATATAAATTTGATTTGATAAAGGTTGACTGGAAGAAACCGTCAAGGTGATAAGTCCGCCTTTGCGTACATAGACTGTTAATTTTAGTGATCTGGACCTATTTTGTAAAATACTGTTTCTATTTGTATGCAATAAAGTGTTAATACAAATAAATTTAAATATAATGACCAAAAGTTTTAATATCTCACCTAAACAAAGTTGAGATCCAAACCATACTTTAAACATACTGTTGTGTTTTTCCGCTGCGTCAGTCATTTCTTGTAAGCGTCGAAATATTGCTGAAAATAAAAAGAAAACATAATAAGTACGGGGTAACATAACTTATTATTGGAATAACCTCATTTCTTACACTTAGAAAAGTGTTAGAGGTGTTTTTTACTGATATTATATTGTTCATGATCCGTGTATTCGTACAAAACGGTGATAGGCCTGCCCCCTATCACGTGAGTACACTGTCCATGCAAAACGTGGGTACTCTGAACGCCAGGTGACAATGTCACGTGATGTTCAGATGTATTAGTACCTCTGCCAACCCCTTCGGGGATATTCGGCGTGAACGTTTATGTTATGTTATGTTATGTTAGGTAACATTTCGAAAATTCGAAGATCTCAAATCCGAAATTCACTATTCAGAAAACTGTTCACATAATTTACGTATCACAGATGCTTTATTTTCCACAACTTCATTAGTACATAAATACATTTTCTAGAAGTATCACTTCCCAGAAAAACTAAAACCAGATTATTAAAATGAATTTTTTGCTTTTACCAACTATATCTTTTACTATAATCTCGTTATTCCAAAGGTTTAAAAGACCGAAGTAACTTTATCTATAGTCTTACATATCGTAAATCTCTTTTACCAGATATTTTTATGTTAGAAAAATTTTATCAATAGAACGCGGATGCATGCCTGTTTGTATGTATACTTGCTTGCTTGTTTGCATGCTTGGTTGCATGTAGGGGGGGTGCAGGGGGGCGGAGCCCCCCTGATTGGGGGGTCGGGGGGCGAAAGCCCCCTGCAGACAAAAAAAAGTTAGGTTACATTCAGTTAGGTTAGGTTAGGTTAGATTATGTATAAAACGAGCGAGCGTAGCGCAGCGGAGCGAGCACCTAAATGTCTGATGCATGGTATACTACTAAACGGGGTATACTACTTACTTAAAATATGCCTGCAAAATTATTCATAGTAGTAGGTATCATTCAGTATATCTGTATTTCAAATATATGGAAAATGATTTTTTGGAATAGTGATTATTCGGAAAAGCAATATTGCGGAATTAAGGTATATCTGGTTTTCGATTCTTCGGAAATCCGTTCTAGTGGTTAATCAAAATGATAGTAAACAAAAACAAAAACCAAACGATAATCTGGAATGTAAGAATATAGTATATGAAATTTCGATGAAACAATATTATGGCAATTAAAAAAAAAGCGAATAGTTTTCGGTAGAATAATATTCGGGTTTAAAAGTTTCGGATATACAGTATGTAACCGTTATGTTATTATGTTATATTGTTCATAGGCTACCGTTTAGAATTCTTTACATTACTATTTCTATTACATGTTTACTAGCTTTAAAACCTAAGGGAGGTATTTCAAACCTATCTACAATTGAATTAATATACGGACATAAAGACGAGGAAACTATTAACAAAGTTTAGTCATTAATATGTCACGTATATAATTTATTTGTCAACCATTCTACTCATGTTTTTTGTAAATAAATGCATTTTTTTTTAACGTGAGGTTAAACCAATAGTTGCTCAGACTGCTAGTCTCCTATGTGGACCGTAGCCATCTTCATTAATTAATGAAATAAATAAAAGTTATATTTCATGAATAGTGATGTAAAAGATACAAAGAGCTAATGAGGTAGTAGAGGACCGCCACTCGAGACGTTTTAAGACGTGCAAGTATATCATGTGATAGGTGAGATACTGACAGATTTTGTGTATAAGTCAGTATCTCAACTGTCATGTGACGTACTGGCCTCCACAAGCCTAAACTTACGGTCTCTTATAATAAAAAGTTTTAACAAAGCGGGAGTCTTAAGTGCGAGGAAAAATAGAGCATGTGCCAAAATAATTATGAATATTTGAGAAGCACGAGAAGTTTATTAGTATCGTACAAAGTTAGTTATCGTTTAGTTTCAATTACCAAGTGTGTTACAAACTCAATGTTTTACTTTATTAATTTTGGTAAATATTTGTGAAAACTCTTAATTGGCTTATAGAAATGTTATGATTTGTACTTATATATGTTTAAGTTGCTGTGAGTTTTCCGAACAATGTAAAATAAAATAAAATAAAATAAAGTTGTTATTGATAGTCTCTGCCTAACTAAGCAGGAGTTTCTGCCGTGAATATTAGTTACGAAGTATAAGTTATATTTACCTCCCGGACCACCATAAAATTTGTGCACATTTCCTATAAATGGCAGCGTTGGCCATCCTGGTAAGTCACACATGACGGTCTTTCGGCGCCATTTTGTAAATTGCATTAACCCAACACAAGTCACCGTCATTAAAAATAAAATGAGGGACAACATAACAAAATTACTAATATCAATAGCTATGCGATTAAGATTTTAATACTTCTAATATCTAAATGAAAAAAAAAAATATTTTTTATTTATAATTTGTACTAATTATTTCACAGTTCATCAAGATCGCATTGAAATTAATGTATGTTTTGTTTACATTTAACAAAAAACCGAAATTTTATCAATTTGTTTTAGAATATTGAATAATGTCAAAATATTTGTTAATATTTATTTAAACAACAAAGATCTAACGACTTGTGCGGCTACTAAAATACTAGCAAGCAATTTAGTGTGTCATCCTTTATAACAATTCCCTCATTATATGTTAAAGTTAATTAGGGCTTGTGACTATTCTGCCAAGATAATAGATTTACGCTGTATATCCCTAAAAGGATAGCAAATGTACTTTAGTTCTACTCTTATGTGATTTAAAGTATCGTTCTGTATTTCAACATGTAATTTCAAGATAAATAATATTTTCTTAATTGTAGGTAATAATACATACATACATAGATATACTCACGGCTATAAATCCCTAGAAGGGGTAGCCAGAGCTAAGGAATTAGAAATTCCTCAGCCACTTTTGGAAGTTGAGTGGGGAAAAGGTGGTAGAATAAAGATTGTTGGTGATGGGTCTCCAACGGCATCGCCCAAAAATCCCTTAAAAAGCCCCAAGTCCGTTAGTCGACTCTTACGTACATCCACCGGAAGAAATGGGGTAGTGCTATCCTAAGCCGACACTACACAGCTAATAATTTTGAAATAATTTTGTAGGTAATAATATTAAATAAAATCATCAAATAAGTAAAATAACATTGATTGGTAAGTAGCCTTGGAAGTTTGAAAAGAGTATCGCTTGAGATTTAAAATGTCCTGGGTTTGAATCTTTAATCCCCTCAGGTCCCCGCAGGTCCCGCAGCCGCGGCGGTTTGCTACCGCCTGAGTTCCTGTGGAGAAATCAAGGAAAAAACTAAAAATTCATAAAAACATGCGGGCAAACAATGACTCATGTTCTTCAAGTTGCCCTCAGTTGGAATTGAAACTGTAACCTCTGCTTTCACAAGCTTGTCCTATCTATTAGGCTGCTAACGTCATCAAATTTCACGTTTCAAACGGTTTCAGTTATTATTATATACTGAAACAATCCAATGACAGTGGCAATACTTTGTTAGTCTCCGCTTATCATTACTTACAATCTTAATACCTTAAATTGAATAAACCTAATTACAGTACTTATTACTTTAGCGAACCGTTTACCTAGTCATCTAATAACATATTGTGGCCGTGAAGAAATAACCTCATAATGTTTTCACAAGAACGCCCTGTGTTAGATGAAATGCTGTTAATTTCATACAATTGTCATTATAAGTAAGACTGAAACTGTAATGCAATTAGGTGCGAGATGATTTTCAGGAAGAGAATTTGTAGCCTGCAGATAAACGAATTGTAATTTGCTAGTGTGACTTTATTTTTTTAATTATTTATCATAACTATCACTGCATGTGCTTGTATAATACAAAATGATCCGCGGCTAAGGTCGGTCTTCTCCTTTTTTATGCCTTTAAAACTACGCAATGGATTTTGATGCGGTTTTGCAAGTAGATAGTTTGATTAAAAACTATCGATAGTTTGATTAGTGGTGACCGAAAATCAGTGTTGTGAGCATTTACTCACAACGATAATGCTGAGTCAGCCGCCAATTTATTGCTACGCAGGGTATGGCTTGTGACATTAACTTTTAATGTTAAATCTTGTTTTTAAAATCTTGTTATTTATATTTTTGTTTTTTTTGTTTAATTTTTATTTAGTTTCGTTTTTAATGTTTTTAGTTATATTGTTAACTGTGTAGCAATGAATAAATGTTTTTCTTATCTTATCTTTTTTTTAAAGGAAAATGTTTATATTGATAAGACATGCAAAATATAGTAGAGAAATTCTGATAACTTTAGAGGTTTTTAATGTGACGTAAATATACTATATATAATAATATGTCCGTATATATTTATTATATTATTTTTATGACAAAAACTCAGCAATCGCCGGGCAGCCTGTAAGTCAACGATGTCAATGATAGAACTTTGACTTTACATGCGAAAACATTGCTTATTAACGAAGCGTTTTCAATTAAATTAGCATTTACTCTAATCCAATTGGCCTAGACCTCGTTTTTAAAACATACCCTTTTTATTAATAAATAAAGGAGAGAAAAAATTCGAAAAACATTCAAAATACCGTATATAATCGATAAAAGACTTCAAACTAAACAACTTTGACTAAGGAATGCTTATCTAAAATATTGTAATTTTCAATATAATTAATAATAAAAAGTGTCGCTACCTGGATCAAACTGGGTAAGTATGGTGAGTTTCTTAGCCTACACTGAAATAAAAAAAACATCTTGATTTTAGAATGGAATGAAAACCTTTTACTTCAGATGAGGATTATCATCCGTTTTTACGATATTGACATTGACAAAAGTCCCAAGTTGCAAGAACACATCACACAATAATCGTAATTTACTAAATGTGCCAGTAAAAATGAAAACGAATCGAAAAGCGTTGTTTGTTTTTATATTTATTTTAGGCAAAGAAACTCACTATACTTTCCCAGTTTGATCTAGGCAGTGACACTTTTAAATTTTTAATTATTTAAAAAAAATACAATATTTTAGATAAGCATTTCATAAGTGAAGTTGTTTAGTTCGATGTCTTTGATCGATTTAAAATATAAAAGGATATGTTTCTTTTGCCGTGTAGTGTCGGCTTAGAATAACACTACCCCATTTCTACCCGTGGGTGATCGTAAGAGGCGACTAAGGGTATAGGGGCATTTTTAAGTGATTTTTGGGTGATGTGGTTGGAGACCCGTCACCAATAACATTTACTATTACCATCTTTTCCCCAATCAACTTCCGAAAGTGGCTGAGGAATTTCTCATTCCCAAGCTCTGGCTACCCCGTTAAGGGATTTATAGCCGTGAGTTTTAAAAACGAGGTCTAGGCCAATTAAGTGCCTCAAATACATTGAGCATTTTATAAACATCAATATAACCCGATAAATTATAACTTAGTGGGTAGCTACATCTCCTCTCAAGCAGAGGAGATGTAGCTTCTTATGGGTGCTTAAATATGAAAGAGAAAGAAGGAAAGAAATAATGTTTATTTGGTAATTAACACAAGACAATGGCAAATATATATATATACAAAAAAAAACATTACCAAAAAGGCCTTGACTCAGCACTCGCATGACAGAGTATATACTCATCATACACTGATTTTCAGTCAAAGCCCTGTTTAACTAAACATAGGTATTTAAAATCACATTATTTACACATTTAATACTACAGCTATTTTACTAAAGCTCATCAGACACATATTTAATGAGAAAAAAGAAAACATTATAACATAAATAAAAGTAAAAACAACAATGAAAACTAAATATATACAATAGGAAAACCAAACACTTGCAATTTTGCAACAATATTCACTCATTTACAACAATATATGCATGTTATTTCCAAGAGTAACAAGTACAGCAGGATATAATGATATGGGTTCAAATCCATTGTGGGACCTAAAACGAGGTGTCTTTTATAAAATCGTATGTATGGATAAATCAAGGTGGGTATTCGCTAGATTCGGCTAAACGCATTGGAACTTTTTAAGTGATTTCTTGGGTGATGCCGTTGGAGACCCTTCACTTTTCACCTTTTGTTTTACCATCTTTTACCCAAACAGCTTCAAAAAGTGGCTGATGAATTTCTTATTCAGAAGCTCTGGCTACCCTTTCTGGGAATTTATTGCCGTGAGCATATGTATGTAAATATGTATGTTTAATTGATCATGGTCATTAAAGGTCAGGTAAAACATCGTGCGAAAACTCATATGGCTAATTATTATATTTTGTCTTATGACAAGGATTGGCGATAGTCCTGCCCCCTATCACGAGAGTCTATTATCCAAACAAGAGTGGGTATTCTGAACACCAGGTGATAATGTCACATGAAGTTTAGATTTTATAAATAGTACTTTTATCACATTTTCGGGCATATACAGCGTGAACGTTTGAGTAATTTAAATGAATGTTTTTAAAGATATAATTGAAATGGAGGTATTTCATAATTAGAATATTTTTGTTCATGAAAATCTCATGTGGGGATTATTACTAATAAATAAAGGAAAGAAAATCCTGGTATACGCCCCCGTCGCTCTGCCATTTGAGCTACAGTGAAGGTATTTCAATTGTGGTTTTATCGGATTCCTTAGTGTATTTAGTACATAGTTGCACCAGGGCAAAGTCGGGTTGGGTTACTAGTTAGTGTTATATAATGTTTACCTCGTTAACAATGTGAAACAGGATTAGTTCCATATCTAATGAATAAAACGTTTTCATTGCTTATCTTTATCTATACTTACAATAAATCTGTAGAGAGGTCAATTCTGTACATGAAATATATTTTCAAAATAACTATCAGGGGGTGATTAGGGATCGATACTGATGCCAAAAATGCAATCAGTAAAATGTCTGTCTGTCTGTCTGTCGGTTTGTATGTTCCTTATGGAAACAAAAACTACTCGACGGATTTTGACGAAACTTGGCACAATTACTCTTCATACTCCTGGGCAGGTTATAGTATACTTTTCAGCAGAGTAGTGAAGGGTAATTTTGGGAAATTTTGTAAAAACGGGAGAAGTTACTCCATTTTTTAAGCTTCCGTCGCGTGTGCAGCCTTAATGGTTAAAGTTACATAGAAATCACGTTTGACAGAAATATTCTACATAATACTGTCTAAAAAATATTCTGCAACAGCACATGTCTATCTTTTATGGTTCACTCACAACAAAACATGTAACTCCTGATAGCTTAGCGGTTCGGAGCATTCTGATAATATTTGTTTTCTCTTACGTTTATAATACTCTCAATCACCCTTATTTAAAAAGTTAACGTTATTACCTACTCAATAAAAAAAGAATCATAGAAATCGGTATAGAAACACCAAAATTATACATGAAACATAATAGTCGTACGCGATCAAAACCAAATCATTACTAATTCACATATTACATACTAGGTGGCGCCAGTAGTTGCATCAATTAAAACCTAAAAATTAGCTTAATTTCGGAGATACTGATCTGAACCGTTCATAAAAGCGGTTTGAAAATCACAAAGTTACACTATATTCAGACATGAGGGCTGTAAGTTGTTATAAAGGCGCTAATTTCATAACGCTTGAGCAGTGATTGAAAAAACCTCCGATATTTTTAAAACTACGCTACCCGTGCGAAGCGGGGCCGATCCACTAGTAATAATAATAATAATCTTTATTTACAATTAAAACCTAATACCGTCATAGCTAGAGCACTACAAAATAATTGGATTTACTTTTGAAGGAAGGTAGTATACACATAGGTGAACATAGATGCCATAATAGGTCGAACCTGTGGCCTGGACATCAATATTACAAAATTTTATTTTTTCGTTAACTAATAAAAATCGTGTGTGTGTGTGTGTGAGGAGAGGTTATATGAGTGATTGAGCTTTTGTGTGCATATGTGTGCACGATTCATCTGTTGTAGGTTAGAAGTAATTCTGATTCATCGTAGTTATTAGTTTTGAGCCAGTCTGATATTTTTCTTTTATAATTAAACGAGGATAATTCGGCACACGAAAATTCTCGATTTACTTTGTTGTACAGGAATGGACCCAAGAAACAAAAGAAACGATTGAAGAAATGATTTTTACGTCGAATTGGTGGTGCAAGAAGGGTCACCGAGAGCACCGAGGGGTGAGAGGTAGCTGAGGAGATGTTAAGGAATGCTGTTTAATTAATATCTGGAGTATGAAGAGTTGACGAACCGTCAGTAATCCACACAATTTTGGTAAAGTTCGTAAGTAGGGAACATTCTAGGTCTTAAGTTGATTATCTTTAGGACAGCTCTTTGGGCGCGTTCCATGTTAATAAGAGAAGATTTGGCGGCACCTCCCCATGAGGAGATACAGTATGTCAGAATAGATTGACATGGCGCTAAGTAAATAGCCTTAAGGAGGTCTTGATCAGTTACTTTGCGGAGCTTGCCAAAGTCATACATGAGTTTCTTAACCCTAGAGGCAAGATGGGATAAATTGTGTGAGAAGCTGAGTTTGTAGTCGATTTTAATGCCAAGGCAGCGAATTACTTTAATCCTCTCAATACAGGGACATGGGCAATTGTTGGACAGATAACTATGAAAACCATCAGTACGGATTGCCTAGGTGTCCGGAGGTGGTTGGGTTTTATCTGTGATTGAGAAGGTCATGCACTTGGTCTTTGACGAATTCAGTAACACTCTATTTTTAGATAGCCAATTTAAGACCTTATTTAATCCAATTTTAGCAGCATTGTAAACTACGTCCCAAGAGGCACCAGTAAAAGTTATGACGGTATCGTCCGCGAAAGAAACTAGTTGACCATTGCTCACTTCAATATTGCACAAATCATTTATATGGGTTAAGAAGAGCAACGGCCCAAGTATACTTCCTTGGGGGACTCCGTATATAACAGGTAGAGGAGAGCTAGTGATTCCACAAATGGTAACATATTGTGACCCTTTGGACAAATAGCTTTCAAATAGCTTCAGTTGGGTACCGCGAATTCCCAACGTCTCCATCTTACGCAAGAGAATTGGAATCGACGTAAAGTCAAACGCTTTGGCAAGATCGAGGAAAATTGACAAAGCTCTTTTTCCTTTATCTAAACTTAGAACAATTTGGTCAGTTAGTTTGTGTACTGCATTTGAAGTAGATCTCCCACGACGGAAACCGTATTGGTTCTGGGAGAGGAGTTTCTTATCCTCTAGTATGTTTTACACGGGAATTTAATAGGCTCTCCATAATTTTAGATAGGGAGGGCAGAATGGAAATAGGGCGATAATTATTTACAGTGGATTTATCCCCTGACTTGTAAATTGGGTGTACTACAGGTTTTTTTAAATAATCGTTTTAATTAAATATATTGAAATGAAATGAAATGCATGAAAAAATATATAATTCTTTTATTAATAGTTATACTACACACAAACTCAAAATCTTCGTAATAGTTTTATAATAATTAGAACAATGTTAGGTCAAGAGTAATTGATATTATTAATAATTAAACAAACCGACAGCAGCAAATTAGACTAATTAATATTTTCCTACTTTTACAATCATATTTCTTGAACATAGATTAATCTACATGTTGACGTGATTGTGCTCATAAATTTGGATTAAATAATTAACGTTAAATTAAAATGATTTGCGGTCATTACGAACATACTTTAGTTTGAAATGAAATGTTTATTGAATATTATAATAGTAAATAAATATACTAATAGACTTGATTGGAAACTACTGTTGCTAAGTAGCGAAGTAATAAATATAATAGAAAACTTTTTTGTCCTCCAGTAATTTAATTTTAGAGATATGATCATAACTACGCTGTGTAGTGTAGAGCTTACTTGGAATAGCACTACCCCATGTCTTCCGGTGGGTGTTCGTAAGAGGGACTAACGGTATTGGGGCTTTTAAGGGATTTTTAGCCGATGCGGTTGGAGACTCATCACCAACAACCTCTATTTTACTATCTTTTCCCCATCCAACTTTCCAAAAGTGGCTGAGGAATTTCTAATTCCTTAGCTGTGGCTACCCTTTCTAGGGATTTATAGCCGTGAGTATATGTATGTATGTATGTTCTTAAATAAAAGTACAATTGGCGGTCTTATCAATTAAAAGATCTCTTTCAGACAACCTTTGCAGGTAGCATGTGCAAGGAAGACATTGAAAAAATTAAATAAAGGTTAATTTTTTACATTGTCCCAGATAAATTTATCATGGTTCAGTCAATTCAAACATCGTGAGGAAACCCACATGGCTGAGTTGTACTTAGTCATGTGACAGTGTATTCGTACAAAACGGCGATAGGCCTGCCCCCTATCACGTGAGTACACTGTCCATGCAAAACGTGGGTACTCTGAACACCAGGTGACAAAGTCACGTGATATTCAGAAGTATTAGTACCTCTGCCAACCATTCGGGAACATACGGCGTGAACGTTTGAGTCTAGAGACTTGAAATTATTTTTCTTTTTTATCATTTATTTGTCTAAAAATGATGCAAATGGTTTTAAGTGGCTGAAGAATTTCTTAATCTGAAACTCTGGCCACCCCTTTTACAGATTTTTATCCGTAAGTAAAAACACAAAATAAACAAAATAGATGAATTCTAATTTATAAAGTTAGACCTTATTTTACACATAACATAACATAAACGTTCACGCCGTTTATCCCCGAAGGGGTTGGCAGAGGTACCAATACTTCTGAACTCACATGGCAGCGCCATCTAGTGTCCAGGAAGATACCCACGTATTTTACACATACGGTTATTAATCCCGAAAAGTCGTACCCAGAGCTTTAGAATTTGATATACCTCAGCCACAATTTGAGTGCTCATAATGGTAAAAAGAAATCACTTGAAAAACCGCAATATCGTTAATAGCCTCTTTCGACACTAATCGTAATATATTTATGTTCAATGGGTAATAATACCCATTATATATATACACACCACAGCCCTAGTATACAGAGTACAGTATATTATTAAAGTATGTAAAGTATAGTAGTAATAGACTAATGAGTGAAGGAAAAAAAAGGATGTTCCAACCAACACATAACTTACAAGATTGTAGGACCCAAATGGTGTTTCTGTAGCTGTGTTATGTCGCCTCTGAGTGGCAGCAGCCTCTGACAGAGAAATGGGGTAGTGCTATTCTAAACTAACACTACACAGCATAACGTAATACTTACTTAATTTATAGTAACTTGCCTCTTGATTTTTCCCCCACACCGTTTACAACCTTGTTAAGTATATAAAACACACGAATAAAGGAAATATATACTGTACTAAACCCAACATAGGATTAGAAGAATGTCTATATTAATGCTGTGTAGTGTCGGCTTAGAATAGTACTACCCCATTTCTTCCGGTGGGTGTACGTAAGAGGCGACTATCGGTATCGGGGCTTTTAAGGGATTTTTGGGTGATGCGGTTGGAGACCCATCACCAACAACCTTTATTTTACCATCTTTTCCCCACTCAACTTTCCAAACGTGGCTGAGGAATTTCGAATTCCTTAGCTCTGGCTACCCCTTCTAGGGATTTATAGCCGTGAGTATATGTATGTATGTATGTACTATATTAATGGGAGTGATATCCCTACTTTTTACTAGGATAAATTTTATCTCCTATTACGCGGTATTATTATTTTACGCGGCAAGATATTAGTATCTTGCCGCGTAGTGCCGCCTTAGAATGTCACTACCCTTTCCACGACTAAGGGTATGTATGAGGATTTTTTAAGTGGTTTTTGGGCGATGCGGTTGAAGACCCATCTCCAACGATACTGTATTCACACCATATTGTCCCCTATTAACTTCCAAATTCCAAAGCAACCGTGATAGCCCAGTGGCTAGAACACTTGGTTATCGTGCAAACGACTAGTGTTCAAATCCTGGGTCGGGCCTACACCAATTTGTCTTTTCTAAATTTTGTCTGCCATGTGAGTTCAGAAGTATTGGTACCTCTGCCAACCCCTTCGGGGATAAACGGCGTGAACGTTTATGTTTATGTTTATATGTGTGGTTAATTTATCATGGTTGTTAACGGTGAGGGAAAACATCGTGAAGAAACCCACATGGCTGAGTTGTACTTAGTCATGTGACAGTGTATTCGTACAAAACGGCGATAGGCCTGTCCCCTATCACGTGAGTACACTGTCTAAGCAAAACGTGGGTACCTTCTCTGGACACTAGATGGCGCTGCCATGTGAGTTAAGAAGTATTGGTACCTCTGCCAACCCCTTCGGGGATAAACGGCGTGAACGTTTATGTTTATGTTATTATTATATGTAACTTCCAAATGTGGCTGGGGAGTATCTAGTTCTAAAGATCTGGCTACGCCTTATAAGATTGGGATTTATGGCCGTAAATATATATATGTATGTATTAATATCTGTCTCCTTTAAAATACCCATGACACATTATTTCAAAAGGGGCTGAAGGAGAGTTATTTGCATCTACTAAAGACGTCATAGGAATTTATAATCGGTGAGGGCCGTGTGCAAAATGAAGTTTGATATAATTGTTCCGACATAATATTTACACATCATTGCATCAACGTCATACGCAGTCTTAAAATATTTAACCCCTAAATTATGGAAATTTCGAATTTGTATTAAGGGATGCCACCTGTTGTTCTAGAACATTCGATGAAAAGTAATATACATAAACATACATACATACATATACTCATAGCTATAAATCCCTAGAAGGGGTAGCCAGAGCTAAGGAATTAGAACTCCCTCAGCCACATTTGGAAGTTGCGTTGGGAAAAGATGGTAAAAATAAAGGTTGTTGGTGATGGGTCTCCAACCACATCGCCCAAAATTCCCGTTAAAAGCCCCAATACCGTTAGTCGCCTCTTACGTATACCCACCGGAAGAAATGGGGTAGTGCTATTCTAAGCCGACACTACACAGCATAAAATTATTGCATATAAGGAAGCAGATAAATGATCGCTGGCGAAAAACTTGATTGTTAATTATAAAAACAGCCCATATCATAAAGAAATGAGGCAGAGTTATTTGAAATCGATAGTATAAGGCAATACATTATTGACATACGAGTATAACATGAGACATAGATATTCGTCTGTGCTGATGTCAATGTAAGTCCTTTTTGACTTGACAGTGTATTCAAATGATAGAAATCAGAGTACTTATTCATTGATGGATTCAATGAAGAAGTTTTCCTTACCATTTATTAACAGATTTGTCAGCAAAACTCAGAAGAGAAATGCATGTTTTTGGTCCTTTGTATAAAACATATTTTTAACATACCTACATACTTATACTCACGGCTATAAATCCCTAGAAGTGGCTAAGTAATTAAAAATTCCTCAGCCACTTTTGGAATTTTGAGTGGGGAAAAGATAGTAAAATAAAGGTTGTTGGCGATGGGTTTCCAACCGCATCACCCAAAAAACCCTTGAAAGCCCCAGTACTGTTAGTCGTCTCTTACGTACACCCACCGGAAGAAATGGGGTAGTGCTATTCTACCGCACTACACAGACACTACACAGCTATATATTTTTAAAATCAGCGTTTATCTACAACTTACAAACACAACCCTATCAATTTACCTTGAATATTGATGAGAACAACCCCTATATAAGTCAATTCATTTTCTCAAGAAACATCACTTTCTCACCTCACTTACTAAGTAATAAACTTGTAACTACCATGGCCTTTAAATTGTTCGTCTTAGCCGTTCTGATGGCTTTCTTTGCTGTACCAAGTCAGCAGCAAGCCCAGTACTTCTGTGGAGATGATCTCTCTGAAACTTTGTCCCTGGTCTGTCCTAACGGGATGATGCTGCAGAAGAAATCTCTGGACTTCAAGAACTCTCTGTATGGCAAGGAGCGTCCGAAGTATGGCTTGCCTTGGCTGCGACATCGGTCGGAGGCGTTGGCACTGCATTCTAGAGGTATCTTTTTTATTGTATGTTCTTTTTCCTTTAAGTTTGATTTACTGTGTTGAAGCTTTTTATCAATCTCATCGGTTTTGCTGCGTAGCCATGAAGCGTGGGTTGGCAGAGGTACACAGGAAATATGTTTTTTTTTGTTACCTGGTTTTCTGAGTACATATTATTTTACCTGGAGTGTGATTCACATGATTGGGTCCCTCTCCGTGGTTTCTCTCCATCAAAAGCGTTTTTCTTTGTCACTTTAATTCGTTGAAATAATTGATGCAACATTTTACGTTTTACTAGTATATACATACACACATATATATACTCACGGCTATAAATCCCTAGAAGGGGTAACGACGTGATAGCTCAATGGGTAGAACACCGGTTACCGTGCAAGCGACTAGTTTTCAAATCCCGGGTCGGGCCTACACCAATTTGTCTTTTCTAAAGACATATGTGTGGTTAACTTATCATGGTTGTTAACGGTGAGGGAAAACATCTTGAGGAAACCCACATAGCTGAGTTGTACTTAGTCATGTGACAGTGTATTCGTACAAAACGGCGATAGGCCTGCCCCCTATCACGTGAGTACACTGTCCATGCAAAACGTGGGTACTCTGAACACCAGGTGACAAAGTCACGTGATGTTCAGAAGTATTAGTACCTCTGCCAACCCCTTCGGGGATATTCGGCGTGAACGTTTATGTTATTATGTTATGTAAGGGGTAACCAGAGCTAAGAAATTAAAAATCCTCAGCCACTTTTGGAAAATTGAGTGGGGAAAAGATGGTTGTTGGTGATGGGTCTCGAACCGCATCGCCTAAAAATCCCAATACCGTTATACGCCTCTTTCGTACACCCACCGGAAGAAATAGGATAGTTCTTTTCTAAGCCGACACTACACAGCAAATTCTAATTCTAATACTAGGTTTCTTTTCAACAAATCCTTGATAATAGGGAGGGATTTTTGATTTTTGCGCTTCTATCGGTAGCGTTTTTGTTTTGAGGGACGCGATGAAGTTTTTAAAAGAAGATGATGACATAAAAGAAGATTTGAGTCATGGTACCAATAAAGAAATGGTGAAAAACTTTTAGATAACTAGGGATGGCGGGATTGATCAAGATTGTGTAGAGTAAATCCAAAGCGTGAACGTTCAGGCGTAGGCGAATGGGAATCCCATTCAGCTTGAATACTTTATTTGTCTAAGTTTGTACAATATTACTGCGTTAATCTATGGTTCCTTTGTTTTCTTTAGGCAAAAGAAACATCATAGAAGAATGCTGCATGCAACCTTGCAGTCTCCAGGAGCTGATGAGTTATTGCAAACAAACTGAATAGAACTACAAAATGCACGGAATTCTGACTTCGACGGCGACCTTTGCTTGTGTTAGTATTAATTATCTCGTCCACGCTTTATAGTATAATAAGTAGAATAAACGTAACATAGGAAATAATTGTTAGATATGTTGCCACTATTAATTAAATGTAGAACTCACTGATTTGTAAAAAAAAAACTGGCTTGGTCATTATGCAGGTTATTAACCTCTTTAGTCCTAAAATATTTTAGTGCGTGTGCGTGTTTGTAGAAACAGTATTCTAAGTATAATGAAAAAATAGTTTAAAATTAGTCTAGTAGCTAATGCTTAGGTATGGTAAAACTTGTTCTTGTATTTGTACCGAAATAAGCTGATTTCAAAGCAAAGATTTACTGTAAATTACCGGAAGGAAAAAATATTATAATAAAACCGTGATTTCCTAACAATTTCATTTCGGATGTATAATGCTTCTAGTCTTTTCAAAATAGAATTTACTCTGATTGTAATTACTGCTGCATTGGTCTTATGAAACGAATGTTAAAATTATATGATAATCTCATAATATATAAATCAAATTAAAGATTTAATGCATGCTTTCTATAATGTACTTTGTGCCGTGTCTATTTTTACGACACATTTACTAGATAAAAATTAAATATAAATCAAGATAAAATCATTGTATAAAGATCACGTCGGGGTCGCCACTTTGTCGTCATTTGGCAATCCTTCGGGAGAGTAGTAAAAGGCTTGATCTATGCTCAGTTACAAGTCTGATTTATTTAATAAAATTCCTAGCTTATATACTGATCCTAAACTTGAACTTTATTAAATGATTTTATCTTGATTTATATTTAATTTTTATCTAATGAATGTGTCGTAAAAATAGATACGGCCCATACTATAAGTAATCTATGTAGTTATGGAGGCACGTATACTCTTATATATTAGGATAAAATATTTTTAAAACAATGAAACTTGAAGTTATTGCTCAATTTGAAGGTAAAATAGGTTGTATTTAAAAACAACTATTTAGTTAGTCGGTTTTGTCAGTATAAAATATGGCTATATAAAAAAAATTGAGAAGTCTTCGTCGATCTTTTTCTAATTATTTTCATCAGCTCAAATGATTCAAATGTAAACGATAATCTTAAAACATGACGAGGGCCAGTAAAAACATTGATTTTTGATTGTATAAACATTTAGTTTGAAACATACATACATATTCTCACGCTGTTAGTTCCCATTGGGGTAGGCAGAGACTATCGATCGCCACTTTGTACGATCCTGGCAAACCTCTCTGGCTTCGTTTACATCCATCAATCTTTTCATATATGCTCTTTTATTCTTCATACTGCGGACACCTGCTTTTTTGAGTACATTTTCTATTTGATCCAAATGTGTCCTCCGAGGTCGTCCTCTGCTAACATTACCTTCCACATTGGCTCTGTATATCTCTTTCACCAATTTACTTTCTTAGTCTTTATTTTCTTAGTTTGAAACATTGATTGAAAACCACGTACATAGTATATAGGAACATAAGATTAGTCGTGTAAAGGTACCAAAGATTTAGTCTATCTAAGTGTAATTTTATCCAAATACTTTGTGGAGATTGTACGCTTACTAAATTTACTTGTTTAATATAGATATAGAGAGATTGGATGAAAGTTCACGTAAACATTTGTAATAGGAACGATTCTCACGTTGTGTGCATTTTCTGTCAGCAATTACACAAAGTTCTAGGGATAAGTGAAATTTAAAAAATATTTTTTTCTGTAATTAAATATCTGCATGTCATGTTTGATATTGTAAAGAAAGAGTCTCTTAAAGTCAATTATAGTTAGTTGTGAAAGTCGTTATGACTTCAATAGTATTAAAACTTGTAGAAGTATTAGTACACAAGACCGCTCTTTTGACACATTCATCAGTTTTTCACAATCATTAGACATGCATTATGTATTAGAACAGCATTAGATGGTAAATCAGTTAGTAAAACATTGATTATCACATTAGTATCATTTGTTGAATAGCGTCTATATAGTATAATGTTATTAAATGAAGGAGAACATAAGAACTGATAATTAAACAATGTCGTCGCCTTAGGGTGTAAAATGTACTTAGTATTCTAATAATTATGAGATAATTACAAATTATGAACTTTGAAAATATGCATAATACTATTATAACTTAAAAGTTTAAGAGTCTTTCAGCCCCCTTTATTGATTTACGCCCGATTTCTGAATTGAGTATTCCAGCTGAGAACAACTTAAGTATCGTTCTGTCGCATTGAAATCTCAACAACTGAATGAGACAAAACGATACTTAACAAACAAACAAAAAAAAACCAGAAACATTTATTTTCAGGAATATATCCCATATTAGAAAATTACAGATTTGACGTAACATATAACGTAATGTCGTTCTCGTCGTTCGTGTCTTAAGTCGTTCTCAGCTTGAAAACTCAATTCAGAAATCGGGCGTTAGTCATATATATCGTTAATCTGATAGAATAAATTATAAAATTAAATTATGAGCATGTAAATTATAGTAGCCCGAATATAGGTATAAGGTAATTTATAGTCACACTATAATTTCCCTTTATAGTAACCACCCCACTCACATTCACATTCATAAATCTTTCCACAAGCTCTTTTATTCTTCTTCCATCCTTTCTATTGTCGTACAGTATAATTTAACTCGCTAAATATTTCTCTTGAGAGCTGAACCTTTCTGGTACTGTTTGGAATTTGTATACTTTGTGATTTGTAAATGTTTTTGAAGCTTATCTGGGCTGTGAGCTAAAACATAAGCTTCGTAATATGAGTAACATATAATAATACTCGAATTAAATTATTCTTAAAAAAATATGTAATCGATAGGATATATCGCACTCTCAGAACGAAAGAGGCTCAACTCAAAAATAGTAATTTTGAGTTACATTCATAGAGGGACATAAAAAAGTATGTTTTTAAATAAAGGCACTTATTCTTATAGGGTCGGAAAATTCGCTATCCTGTAATTTTAACAATTAGTGCCTTTGTTTTACTATTCATCGGATTGAGCATACCTTTTTATGTCTCTCTAGGATTGCAATTCAATATCACTATTTTTGAGTTTAGCCACTTTCGTTCTGAGAGTGCGAATGACAGTAGAAGTAATTATGCTTATTTATCATGTAAGGTATTAATCAGTGTTTATTTTATATAATAAGGTATATATTATTAAATGAATGTTGCAAGCATTACGGAGTTTTATTTATTTTGAAGTTACAAATTATAATATAAATAATAAATACATACGGACATATTATACACAGATCAAGTTAGCCCCAAACTAAGTAAGACTTGTATTATGGGATACTAATTTGTATGTTGTATGGGATTGTAATATTTCCGTGTAGGCTTGGAATGTCACTACCCCTTTCTACCTACGGGTATCGTAAGAGGTGACTAAGGGTATGGGGCTATTTTTAGTGGTTTTTGGGCGGTGTGGTTGGAGACCCATAACCAACGATACCTAATTTCTACCATTTGCTCCCCTATTAACTTCCAAATATGGCTGAGGAGTTTCTAGCTCTGAAGCTCTAGCTAATCTTTTTGGGTTTTATGGCCCTAAGTACATGAATGTATGTTAATTATAATATAAATTCACGACATACATCTGTGAAGTTGAGGCAAAGTTACTATTTCTAACAGATACAACGTAAAAATGCTGTGTAGTGTCAGCTTAGAACAGCACTACCCCATTTGTATCGTCAACGTTCCACATTCATATTTGCCGCCAAATAATATACGTCAAATGTCATTCGCTCGCTCAACCAATCAGCAAAGCCCGATGAAAAGGGCACGCCAGTCAGAGTGAGGACTAGCTACCGCGAGGAGTGTAATGGCTGCTTCCCTTGCGCGTGCAACGATTAAAATTACCGGCTTGATAATTTAACCTTTTCCCAAGAACTTTGAGTGTTTTCATACTATTTTGTGTTACTTACGTTAAGACGTGTGTAAGAACCTTTTAATCTGAACGTGTGTGTGTGTCGCTAAACAAAACGTCCCCAGCTGGGTCGACTGTCGACGGACACGTGGTGAGAAAATTATCCATCGTTTGCTGCCAATATCCACTCGTACTGTGGAAAACCCTGCTCCTGCTGGTGAGTAATTGCTTATTGGTATTTGGGCGGGCGAACTGCGGATCCGTTAATTCTCGGCGGAGTCTCCACCAGAGGTTCCGACCCAGAGTGTCACCATCGGCCTGATCGGCCAGGTCATTGTGACACATCTTTTTGGTGCCGAAACCCGGGATGCAATTGGCAGTATTTTAAAGCTTTCTTTAATCTAAAATATCGACCGTCGAATACAGCTGGTATTTCAAAATAACATTAACGTTAATTTTGCTCCGAAATCAACTAATTAGCATTCATCTCCTATCGTTGTCAATTAGAATCAGTGTACAATATATTCCCATCCATATATTGTTCGGCTTGCAAACGTACTTTTTATAAGTGTCGGGTAAATCGAAATCTAGCATCGAGCCGCTTTCCGTTCGTATGTCGTTCGTGTTGTGCATTGAGTAAGCAGAGGTACATATACATAATTATACGTTCATGTGTCACAGTTCGATTTATAGTGAAACTATTTTATTATCGTTAACGAAAACAATCTCGCCGTTCAAATTGCAATTTTATTTCGTGCACTCGCTTATCGCTGGATGTTTAAAGTTAATTACAGATCATACTTGTATAATCTAATCATTTATTCGGTATATTAGTATACATATTCGGCTGTGTGACTTTACATTCAATTTACACCTTTATTATTATAGAACATACACAAGCATTTTATACGTACTCCTTGCCTTGTGTATATTTAATTCGGCTATAATAATAAGTTGTAGCCAACATCAGTGTAGGTAGTTGTTGTGGCGGATCATACTCCAACCACCAAGTTTTGTTGTAAAATTAATTTTGCTATGACAACAATACACTAGAATAAACTTTATTTTATTATCTAGTATTACAGATCTATACGTTCAAAAACCATAATCTTGTTTAGTATTATTTACGCGGCTGTAATACATTTATTCGTACTTACTTGTTTTTCACACTCCAAACATTCCATATCAGTTGTTCTTAATTAAAAACATAAAGTAACCGTTTTTCTATTTCGAATTTTACCTGTGCATTCCTTCAAATAAGTTTCAAAGTGAAATCGTGATCGCAGTGATAATTATCTACTTGTAACAGGTGTTTGTTTGTTGTTGAAAGTTCGACGCGCCCTGTCATCTATTGATAGAAGTATCTATACTATATACATCTGTCATTCATTCGTTCGACGCCTTATCACTGCAATCGGTAACTGGAATCTTTGTTGGGTTTTTATTGAAACAAATCGTCTTTACTTAGTGAGGTAAATTATAATTAATAACCATGTCTTATAATCCGAAGCGTCAACCTATACGTAAACTTAGTCATTCGAATAAACCTAAACCGAAGCGAGAATTTCCAAAAAGTGATTTGCCGTCATTACGTCGTAAGCGTACGATAGCTTTGAACCGTATTTTGAAGGCATTAGAGGTCGGTATGGCGACTCAATCCAAACCCGATGATACACAATGCGATTTCTTCTTTTCATATTGTGATGAAATTGAAAACATGAAATCCGATTTTGAGTTCGCACATTACTCGATACTCGAACTATTAAGTTCGTCATCAGATGAAGATGATAATGATGATGAAATTCGTGCGCGTTTTGATGATACTTATTTTAAGGTTTTGTCAATATTTAAATCGTTACAGAAATCCGAAACGAAAAATTACTTAAATTCGACTTCTCAATTCGAGTCATCTTTGAAATCTCATGTGAAGTTACCGAAGATCCAATTACCCACGTTTTCAGGTGACATAAAACTATGGCCTGAATTCATTGATACGTTTAATTCATTAATCCACGATTGCCATTTACTTTCCAATGTGGAGAAATTTCAATATTTAGTATCGATTTTGCGCGATGATCCGTTATCGCTTATTCGTAAATTTCCCGTAACCGGTGATTATTACTCCGATGCGTACGCGGCCTTACTTGCCCGTTATCAACACAAGCGTGAACTGTCTTTCACATGCTGGAAGGATATTTTGAACGTTTCATTCAACACGAATAATGCGATTGAGTTTCGTCGATCTTTAGATTGTATTGATGAAAACTTAACTATTTTACGTAAACAAGATCTTCCAGTTGATGATTGGGACTTCATTCTAGTATACCATATTTTATCGAAATTAGATTCAAAAATGAGACGGGAATTTGAAGAGAAATACATAAGCAGCGAGATTCCAAAATATACTCAGTTAAAACAATATTTATATTCGAAGTGCGAATCCATGTTGCGCGATAATCATTTTTCTGAAACCTCACCCAAGGTAACTTATCAAGTAAAGGAATCTAATCTGCGTCCTTCCACTTCAAAACAACATTTTAATAATTATCCTAAGCGTTCAAATGTGACTCACACATTATTGGTAGATAACTCGAATAAAACTCAAACATTGAAAAGGGATAATGAACACGTTGTGAAATGCTCTTTATGTTCAGACAGTCATTTAATTACTCGTTGTAAATCATTTCTTGATAAATCCGTAGACGACCGTATGTCTTACGCCCGAGAGGCTAACTTATGCTTTAATTGCCTCAAATTGTCCCATCAGCTCAAAGATTGTAAATCGATCTTTCGTTGCTCAAAATGTAAACATCGTCATCATACAACATTATGCGCGCAGGGAGATACTAATAGCGCTAGTAACTCCACAGATTCTAAATCCGTATCATTGTTCGCCAAAGGTGAAAAGTCAAACTGTCCAAAATTAAATAATATAAATACGACTGTTTTACTAGCTACGGCTATAGTTCAAGTACGCGATTCAGACGGCACTTTTAGTTCTATGCGAGCCTTATTTGACACCGGTAGTCAAAACAATTTTATTACACAAAAGGCAGTTGAACATTTACATCTTAATCCAGTCTCATGCGAATCAAATATCAATGGGTTAGGAGGTATTGCTGCTGATGTCACCGGTATGATTCGATGTTCAATCGCTTCAAAGAATAAGCCGTTATTCGATTTAGACATGCACGTTATTTCAAACATATGCGGTGACCAACCCATAGCCAAACTTAACACGTCGGGTTGGACTCACACTCAATCGTTAGCCTTAGCGGACCCAGGCTTTGATATCCCTGGCTCTATCGACATTTTACTCGGTGCAGACGTTTTCGTTGAATCGCTTCTTCCTCAACGGATAAAGGGTAAGGCGAATCAGCCCCTCGCGTTTAATTCGGTCTTCGGATGGCTCTTGTTAGGGAGAACGCCACTCATTACTTCGTCGTTGCTACAGGTCTCTTCGAAAATCGATAACGACTTAGCCTCAATCGTTGAGCGCTTTTGGAAGATCGACATTGTTCCCCAAGCGTCACCACATACACATGAAGAGGTTCTATGCGAAAAATCTTACAAGGCAGATCACTACCGCGACCCATCCGGTATATATTCCTTCGCCGCCAGGGCGGCCTTCAGCCGCCCGGCACACAAAGTCATGGTGACGCCGCACAGGCCGCAGGGCCAGCAGCACCGAACCGTGAAGCTGAAAGAATGAACCATGAGGATTTCCCCACCGGTAAACAAAAAAAAAAAAAAAAACCCATCCGGTAGATACGGGGTGCGCCTTCCTTTTAAGGATGAAGTGGAGCCAATTTTTGAGGGTTCTCGTGACATTGCATTAAGACGCTTCCATGCAATCGAGCGTCGTCTGTTACGTGACCCTGATTTGCACAAACAGTATCGCGAATTCATGGAAGATTATGAAAATTCTGGTCATATGTCTCTCGTTCCTACATCAGAGTTAAATCGCGGCAAATACTACATTCCGCATCATTGCGTATTTAGGCCAGATAGCACGACTACTAAATTGCGCGTCGTTTTCGATGCCTCAGCGAAGGATCTAAATGAAAAATCTTTAAACGACACTTTGCTTATCGGACCTAAACTTCAAACTAACATTATCGAGGTTCTCCTCAATTATCGAATTCATGCGATCGTATTTATGGCTGACATACGTCAGATGTACAGACAAATTCTGATCTCTGAAAATCATATGGATTATCAGAGAATCTTTTGGAGAACAGATCCTAATCAAACTCTAAAAGAGTATAAACTAAACACCGTTACGTATGGTGTATCGTCTGCACCATTTCTTGCATGTAGGACAATCAAACAACTAGCAGAGGACGAAGGTGACCGTTTCCCTCTAGCTAAACAAATAGTTACAAACGATATATACGTTGATGATGCAGTTTCCGGTTTTGAAAATTTAAGTATTGCGATGGAAGCTAAATCACAAATCGTCAAATTATTCAAACTAGGTCATTTTGAATTGAGAAAATGGGCTAGTAATTCACGGCAGTTGCTATCAGATCTTCCCCCAGAAGATTGTCTTCTGGATTCTAAATCGTTCTATGATGAGCAATATCCAACTCTCAAAGTACTCGGACTCAAATGGAATCCAGTACTCGACTCGTTTTTATTCGATGTAGGTTCATCACATCGCCCTTGTACTAAGCGAGTAATCCTCAGTGAAATCGCAAAGATATACGATCCGTTAGGCTTTTTAACGCCTCTGACCATTCAAATCAAATGTTTGCTGCAGAAACTTTGGCTTCTCGGCGTATCGTGGGATGAGCAACCACCTGAAAATATCTTTAACAGTTGGCAAGCCTTTTGTCAACAGCTGCCCGCTCTTAAAGATTTAAGTATTCCACGACGACTTACCGTTAATAATGCCATTTTATATGAATTGCACGGTTTCTGTGATAGCTCGGAGCTTGCTTACGGAGCTGTCATCTACTTGCGAATCTTATGTGATGATGGATCTATTCAAATTCGGCTGCTATGCGCCAAGGCCCGCGTAGCTCCACTAAAAAGACTTTCATTGCCTCGTTTGGAGCTTTGCGGAGCTTTAATGCTTGCAGATCTAACAAAATTCGTTCTCGACACGTATCAGGCCAAAATTCTCATCGATTCTATTAATCTTTGGTCCGACTCGACAGTAGTTTTATCCTGGCATCAATCGCACTCTTCGCGCTGGACCACATTCGTCGCAAACCGCGTTAGCCACATTCAGGAAGTCTTTCCAGCAAAGTCCTGGCGTCATGTTGCTTCAGCCGACAATCCTGCGGATGTGTGTTCTCGAGGGCAGCTCCCTAATGATCTTCTTCAAAATTCGTTGTGGTGGTCAGGTCCATCTTGGCTACTCCAGTCTTCTGATCACTGGCCTAAAAGGAAACTTGCTTCTAATGATGAAGATACCATGGTGCGATGCGAAGAGCGTCATTCAGTCGTACTGATGACCAATGAAACGACGCAACCCACAACCGATTCCATTTTCAACAATCTACTTAAACGTTTTTCATCTTTAGACAAAATTACTCGTATCGTTTCTTACATACGCAGATTCATTTATAACATTCGTACCAAAGACTCATATAAACGTCATATTGACCCTCCAACTGAAACTGAAAATTATGAATCGTTACTAATTATCGTAAAATTCGTACAAAATTCATGTTTCAGTAACGAAATACAACGTATCAATGCAAAACAATCGTTACCCAAGCCGTTTCGAAAACTGAATCCCTTTGTCGATGAGACAGGTATCCTTAAGGTGGGTGGTCGTATCTCACGTGCTGTTTTAGAATTCGATCACAAGCATCCTGTACTCCTACCTTGCGATCATCCACTCACAGACAAAGTGATCGAATCTATTCATCGTAAACATTGTCATACCGGACAGAATACTACTCATTATCTAGTTTTACAACGCTTTTGGGTTCTCTCCGCGAAACGTGCTATTCGTCGTTGCCTATCAAAATGCATATCATGTTATCGCACTAAGCCGAAACCATTAGAACCATTCATGAGCGACCTACCTTCCTACCGCGTCAATCAAGTCAAGCCGTTTTCGGTAGTAGGCGTAGACTTCGGCGGACCTTTCCGTATTAAACTCGGACTTCATCGAGGTGCAAAGATAGACAAAGCTTACCTTTGTTTATTCGTTTGTCTTGCCACAAAAGCAATCCATCTTGAAGTGGTATCCACTCTATCCACTGATGGTTTTATAGCTGCTCTGCGTCGATTCGTTGGTCGTCGTGGACGTTGCAGCATAATCCATGCAGACTGTGGAACAAACTTTATAGGTGCCAGCAATTACCTATTATTAATCGAACAAGCCTCACAGACTGAGCATATCAAATTTGATTTCAATCCCCCTTCAGCCCCCCATTTCGGTGGTGTGTGGGAAATTCAAATAAAAGCAGCTAAGACGCATTTGTATCGTATTGTTGGCAGCCAAGTTTTAACATTTGAAGAACTCAGTACACTGTTCATTCAAATTGAATCGGTTTTAAACTCGCGCCCATTGTGCGCTTTGAGTTTGACTCCAGGTCATTTTTTGACCCTGGAACCTCTTACCAGCGTACCGGACGAAGATTATTCTTCTGTTCCATTGTATCGACTTAATCGTTGGCATTTAATTCAATCTTTCGTTCAACACTTTTGGATTCGTTGGAAGAACGAATACTTAACCTCGCTTACTCAACGCATAAAATGGACGAAGATATCCGAGCCACTTACTGTGAATTCTGTTGTAGTCATCGAAGATGACAATCGTGTACCTTTACAATGGTCTCTAGGAAGAATATGCGAACTGCATCCCGGTCATGATGGAATCGTGCGTGTAGCAACCGTGAAGACTAAAGATAGTCTTATCAAACGACCTCTAGTTAAGTTGTGTCCTCTTCCTATTGAATCGTAATCTAGTAGTTTTTTTTTTTAATCGTAATAATAGTCGTTTTAGTTGTAGCTCGTTTATGTTTTATTCATTATATTTATCAGTTGTTATCCGTAGGAATCTATTTGTTAGTCGTCATACTGTAGGTATTTTAACGTTGCCGCTATTATTATTTTTTATATCCGGAAAATACCAGCTGTATTTTGGTGGGCGGTATGTATCGTCAACGTTCCACATTCATATTTGCCGCCAAATAATATACGTCAAATGTCATTCGCTCGCTCAACCAATCAGCAAAGCCCGATGAAAAGGGCACGCCAGTCAGAGTGAGGACTAGCTACCGCGAGGAGTGTAATGGCTGCTTCCCTTGCGCGTGCAACGATTAAAATTACCGGCTTGATAATTTAACCTTTTCCCAAGAACTTTGAGTGTTTTCATACTATTTTGTGTTACTTACGTTAAGACGTGTGTAAGAACCTTTTAATCTGAACGTGTGTGTGTGTCGCTAAACAAAACGTCCCCAGCTGGGTCGACTGTCGACGGACACGTGGTGAGAAAATTATCCATCGTTTGCTGCCAATATCCACTCGTACTGTGGAAAACCCTGCTCCTGCTGGTGAGTAATTGCTTATTGGTATTTGGGCGGGCGAACTGCGGATCCGTTAATTCTCGGCGGAGTCTCCACCAGAGGTTCCGACCCAGAGTGTCACCATCGGCCTGATCGGCCAGGTCATTGTGACACACCATTTCTTCCGGTTACAAACATGTTAAAAAAACACAAACCGTCACCGTCCGGACCTATTAGAAAGGATGGAGGAAATAAAACATTTATTTGGAACAAATATCATTATAAAAATAAACAAAATTAAAATGTGAAAATAAAATAAACTTGCATTAACAGGTGTCTATTCTAAGTTTTGGCCTGAAGTAGACAATTTTACCGGCACAGATTCAACTTAGATAGGGAAAATGATCGCCGATATGCCTAGATAAATTTCATACTGTGAAATTCTTCATTTTGTTTTTTTTTCAAAGGTAATTCTTTGATAAAGTAACAATGCAAGATAAATTCAAGATGAAAACCCTGTCTTTTGTACAATCCTTTTATTTTAAAATATTTTTCCTTATAACCTCAAAATGGCTTAGGTATTTCAAAGAGCTTAACTCTTAGCACCTCTTTTTACGATTTACAGTCGCGCGTACATACTTACGGCACTGTACGATATTCACGCTCCCGTTAAATTAGGTAAAATGGAGCAATTTCCGGCACCTGGCTCACAGACGAAATTAGGGATCTATTGATGAAAAAAGCACGAGCCAAGTCAAAATTTAAGTCGCGACCATCAGGCCTAAACAAGGAAAAGTATGTGTCGATTCGGAATCACTGCAATAAGGTGTGTAGGGATGGACAGCGAAACCACATCCACGAATCCGCTGAAAATGGCGATCCAGCTAAAGTCTGGAAGTTTCTTAGATCCTTAGGAGTTGGAAAATCTCGTCACGATTCTATCCCAAAAGATCTAGACATCACTTCGCTTA
This sequence comes from Bedellia somnulentella, assembly GCA_963576735.1. Classification (NCBI taxonomy): domain Eukaryota; kingdom Metazoa; phylum Arthropoda; class Insecta; order Lepidoptera; family Bedelliidae; genus Bedellia; species Bedellia somnulentella. The sequence goes on from OY755186.1 coordinate 1,740,291, forward strand.
ACAACCATTTCTCCACGACATCTACTTTTGATGGTGTTAAAAAAGCTGAAACATTACATTTTCTTTCTACACTACCAGCTCCGGATTATCCTCCCTTTAATTTTTGTCAATTCTCCGATTGTGATGTTAAGAAGAATATTATGTCCATTACGTCAAACGCAGTAGGTGGTGATTGTATTAGTCGAAAAATGATATTGCCTATCCTAGACCTTATTCTTCCTGTTATTACTGAAATCCTTAATAATTCCATATCCTTAGGATCCTTGCCTATGGTATGGAAAGAAGCCCAGGTCACTCCTATTCCCAAAAAAGCTAATCCTAAGTCCTTCTCTGAATATCGTCCTATATCTATCCTGCCATTCCTCTCTAAAGTACTTGAACGACTGGTACATAAACAGTTAAGTGATTTTATCACTAGGAATGATCTGCTTAAAAAAAAAAAAAAAAAAAAAACTTCTTTATTTGCTAAAAATACAAATTTACAATTTAAGTTTACATTTGCCCTCGCACTAGGCTAAGCCTGTATCGCGAGGACCAAAGCCCCTTCCAATCTGGTTTCCGCCCTTCCCATAGTACTAAGTGTAAGTAAGTACTAACGGCTTTGATCAAAATAACTGATGACATGCGTTTGGGAATGGATAAGGGACTGCTGACTGTTTTAGCACTGCTTGATTTTAGTAGCACCTTTAATACGGTTGACTTCGAAATATTACTTGCTTTACTTCGTTCTCTTAACATATCTCCAACGGTAGTTGACTGGTTTCGTAGTTATCTACTGGGGCGTCGGCAGCGCATTCACCTCGAAGATGCCATGTCTCCGTGGATTGAGTTAAATGCCGGTGTTCCGCAAGGTGGTGTGTTGTCTCCTCTCTTATTCGCTATATTTTTTAACTCCATTTCTCATAAACTTACTTCTTCCTACCACCTTTATGCAGATGATCTTCAGATTTACACACACGGTAATTTTGACCAAATAAATATGTCCATAAGCTTAATTAATAATGATTTAACGCAAATTTTGAAATGGAGTGAAGCATATGGATTGAAAGTTAATCCGAATAAAACGCAAATAATTATAGTTGGTAGCTCACGAATGGTTTCCAAGATTGACTATAAATCACTACCGCCTGTTTTATTTGATGGCACATCCATTCCTTTCAGTGCTGCTGTAAAAAACCTTGGTGTGATGATAGATAGCACCTTATCTTGGGTGCCGCAACTGGAATTAGTAAGCCGGAGGCTGTTTGCGTCAGCAGGGTCCGTCAGGAGGCTACGTAACTTTCTCCCTACTGCTACCAAAACTGCGTTAGCCCAATCTCTTCTACTACCTATTCTTGATTATGCTGACACCTGCTATCTCGATCTAACTGAAGATCAACTGAACAAACTTGAGCGCTTACAAAACTTATGTATTAGGTTTATTTTCGGACTGCGTAAATATGACCATGTCTCTGCGTATCGCAATAAACTTCAGTGGCTTCCAATTCGTCTCCGCCGGAATGCACATACTCAGTCTCTCCTGTACTCTATCTTGTTTAATCCTGCCACCCCCTCCTACCTTAAAGAGCGTTTCCAATTCCTTCACTCTTCACATGACCTCAATCTGCGTTCTTACCACAATCTTTTGTTGAGTACCCCTTCCCATTCCACCAATTTTTACAGTTCCTCCTTTACCGTCCAGGCTGTACAACTATGGAACGGTCTTCCTGTAGAGGTGCGATTAGCCAAGTCTCTCCCTATTTTCAAGAACATGGTAAAAAAACACTTCCTCTCCGAAACACTATAATAATATTTGTGTTGCATACAAAAGTTTATATATTCTATTATATATTTCGTAAAATGTATATATGTATTTTATTTAAAAATCTTTATATATATATTGCATATGTATTGTATTTATTGAATATTATTTATTTTATGAAATACTATCTGTAAGAGTGTTAGAACTTAATAAATATTTAGTAATATTTAAAATAGATAGATAATAGTTTGATGAATAATTTTAGTTTTTAAGCAAATCAGTTAAATTTATCGGACATCTACCGAACATGTTTTTAATCCAGCAAATCTTTCCATTCATGGGTTGTCTGGAAGAGATCGCTCTTAGTGATAAGACCGCCAGTTGTACTTTGGCTTTTGTACCGATATTTTTGTTTGTAATTGTTGTTTTTTTGTAAATGTGCAATAAAGAGTTTTATTATTATTTTGAGTATGACATTTAGTTCCTCGCCTCTCCCATGGCCGAAAAAGAAAATATAAATTTTAAATGGGAGAGGCGGTACTCCCCGACAAGAGCACAGTCGGTCGGGGTCAGGGAGTCAGGTTCAAGAACCGACGGACGATCCGAGCCGTATCGAGCAGCACCGCTTTCTGCATCTGTGCTGGAACCGACACGCCACAGAAATCCAACCGCCTCAAGTTGGTCGCGAGGCTGGTTGGAATTAACCCGTTCGCGGACAAAACAATTGGGATTATTTCTGTCGAAATCACACCCCACATGTCGGTGATCTCGTGAGCCAGATCGAGATATTTCCGACGCTTCTCGGTGTCGGCTTTCACGAGACCCTCGTCATGAGGGATAGTGACATCCACTAGAAGTACCCTCGACTGCGACCGATCCCATACCACGATATCAGGCTTATTCGCTAGAATAGTCCTATTATTATTATTACATTTATAAAATTCACTTTTGAAAGCTACTTTGACAGTATTTGAAAATGGCTATTTATTTTTAAAGCTTTCACAGCTTTAGTAGTCGTTTTATTATATAATGGTGAAAATAAAGAAAACATATATCTGATTTTTCATCATTTATTTTGTTATTTACAAATCTAATCACAATCGTTTAACTAATATTAATAAGATATTTTTTTCTAATATAAAACTAAATCACATTTTCCTGAGCATACAAAACGTTCAAACAAATACTACATACCTACACAAATTTTGTCCCCTAAGGGGAACAAGTCATATTAAAAAAAAACATGGCCCCTACAGAGATTCAAAATATTTTACATTATTTTTTATTAATATTCTTAGAAAGTAATTAAAATTTCAAATCAATGATACACAGTTCTTAGAAAAGTTATATTATTTTTAACCGATTAATATTATGCAGATATTATTGTTTAACTAGTGGTTAGTTTTCTGTTACAAACATGTTAAAAAAACACAAAAAATATTTTGAGATCTTTCATTTATTATTGTTATTTATAGAAAATAATCTGAAAGGATATTACTTATGGCATATTTATTATGTTAATCCATCTCTGTATACAAACTAAGTTATTAAAAATATGCATAATTTAGATAATATTTTGTTGTAAAATGTATTTTTTCGAAAGTATAGATACCATGGAATAAAATAATATTATAGGTACATAGTGAGAAAGTATATTAAAATTACGATAACAAATTTAAAAAGGTAACCTGTAAGTGATATGGACACTTATATTTCTTCTTTAATATATTTGTGTTTTTTACCATTTGGATTTTTTTGTATTAATATGAAACAAAAGTCAAATAACACTAAAATATTGAAAAAAACTATGGTAATACTGAAACTTCTTTTTTTTTCAAAATTTTCTATACATATGGAATATTTATAGATTTATTTCATACGAACATTAACCCTACATTACATTCTATCAACATCATCGGAAGGCACATTTTGAATAATAATATTTTCGTTTTGGTACTTCTATAATTTGTGGTACTACTGAACATTAAACATCCAATTTTTTTCTTGAATGTTGGTCAATTTAATTTTAAACTAAACCTGTCATAGTAAGAGACAGATAGGATGTTAACATATACATTATATTCAAATTTAAAATATTTTTACAGATTTTCTTTACAGAGCATATTTACATTGCACCTTTCTAAAGAGGTTGCTATGGTAACTAACCAGGTTTTATATATATACATATTTGGTAGAAAAATCACAACGGTTACAGACTTACAGTACCAACTATTTTTCTATATTTTATATACATTTTCACATTAAAGAAATATATAGCTCATTGGAATGTTTTTTCATGTATCAAATATTAGTTTTCATTTATTTATATCATTCATACCCCCTCTATCATAATGTACAAAACTATAAAGAAATGTTTACTCGTTAAGCAACTGTCGATATTTAAAAGTAATAATAATTGTTTGCTATTGTTCTCTGTCACTCAGTTTTATTAAGGATAGGTGCGAGCGAGATAAAATACTGTTAATATCTGGGTGAGGTGGGTATATACAAATATACAAGCTCTGGTTCCTCCGAAGTAGTTCAGTACCGCGGCGACACTCGCGCCGTCAGCCGCGGCGAGCGGAGTGGCGAGCGGTGCTGCTCCTAATAGAAAAGGATGATATTAAAGTTACTTTTTATTTTGCTTTTAGCTGTGTAGTGTCGGCATAGAATAGCACTACCCCATTTCTTCCGGTGGGTGTACGTAAGAGGCGACTAACGGTATTGGGGCTGTTAAGGGATTTTGCGGAGAGCCATCACCAACAACCTTTATTTTACCATCTTTTCCCCACGCAACTTTCAAAAGTGGCTGAGGAATTTCTGATTCCTTAGCTCTGGCTACCCTTTTTAGGGATTTATATCCGTGAGTATATGTATGTTTCTTATATATATTTATAGAGGGCAATATCCTTCGCTCATATATACCAAAGATACACCAACAAAGCTCAAAAAATGTCCCGGCCAAACAGTGCTTATTTATATGAAAAGCACTGTTTCACTGACAGTCGCGTGCTAGATTTTGCAATAAATAATAGGTCTTAAGAAAATGCGGTAAGGGTAAGGTCAATAATTGTAGAAAAATAAATAATTAATTGCCAAACAGTTATGTCATTCTCGCGGTCCACTTTTGTGCGTTGAATTTGTATGGAGTGCGGCATCTTTGGTATGATTGAAGGCAATATCATAATAGTAGTCGTTAAGACTATAGGTAAATCGTACTCAGGGTAAGATCGAGCCTCTCGGTAGCGGTCTATATGGCTAAAAATAATATAGGATAAGAAAGTTTAAAGGAACATTTGTAGGATGTGGGAAGCTTCTTTTTTACCTCTGACTAAATAGCTTTGACCAATTATTATTTCAACGATTACATTCACAACTCACTCAATTTTCCAAAAGTGGCTGACGAATTTCTAATTCCTTAGCTCTGGCTACCCCTTCTAGGGATTTAAAGCCGTGAGTATATGTATATATGTATGTACATTCACAAACAATTATTTTAAACATCTTTTCACTAAAATTTCTAATACTCTTGTCCAAGCATAAAATTTCAATACTGGAAGCCAACTGTTATACGGAAAATCATTCTTTTTGATACTACCCTTTATAATCGCAGCGTTTTGGCCCAAGCCTCATATTTAAAACAATGTTGAAAGCTAATATAATGTGAACCTAATGGTTTCAGCTGGCAATTTTATGCAAAAATGTTTTAAGTTTGCGAACAATAAAAAAACGATAAAAAAAAAAGGTTTCTCTTACCTCGGGCTATGGCTTTAATCGTTTGAAACCCGCGCCATCTTGTCCGAGTTTCAGTTCCTCATAAAGAGAAGGCTCCACTTCTCTCAGTTCTCTATTGGCAGTACCAGCCGGGTTCTGCAACGTCTCTTGTCTCCAAGCTGTGCTGTTTGATACCCCGTTTGGACCATTTGAGGTTCCGTTGGGGAGGGTGCCCTGGAATATAAAAAAATCTATTCTAATATTTTATTCAGTTTGTTTCCTATCACCTTTTTTCTTTATTAGATAAACCATCAACATAAAAATCTTAAAGTACACAAACTGTCACAACAAATAAAATTTGTTTTATTTTTTTATTTGTCAAATTACAGCACCTTGCGCAAATTAACACCTTATAGGTTTTAAATGGGACAACTTATTTCATTTTTGAAGCAGTTTTAGTAATGCAGTTTTGATTTAGGTTGAAGTGAATGTTTCTTTGAAACTAGGTGTTTGTAACACACATATAATATAATTTCTACTATACTTACGTTGACCACTGTATCTGGTGTTGGCTCTCTGAGATAGCTCGGGTTTTCGAAGGCTACTCCTCCTTGTGCTTTGTTTTTAAGATTCTGAAACAAAAAACGTAATTAAATTGAATAATGAATATTTGCATCTGTACACTACAACATACAACCTAATACATACTAGCTGACCCGACAGACTTCATACTGTCAACAGTGTAGACTTTCCCGTCGTCAAGCTAAAACCTGTTGAGGGTCTGTCATGCGACGAGAAAAAAGGTGTTTCCTCACATTTTTTTCACTTTATAGTATTTTAAGTTTATAACTATAGTAGCTTCTGCTGAGCATTGATTCTGAGTCAGTCAGTCAGTTTTGCCATTTTTGTAAGAAAATGGATTGAACTCTTAATTTTTCCGGTATAAAAAGTATTTAATGTGTTAATTGGGATCCTTACCTAGCTTCCTGTAAAATGTTATTTAAATACGTTTTGTGAATTAGACTACATTTAGCTACAAACACACAAACATCTAAACTTTTACATTTATAATATTAATAGGATAAATATCACAAATTCATGATGGTCCATTTGGTTCAATTCTTTTTGGCAGTTGTTATTGTGGACAAATCTAAATGTAATATGCGTTATCTTTTTAATGTAATAGAAAAAAACAAAAAGACCACACGTCACATCAATCTAATTACAAATTTACATTATTAACAAAAGTGAAAACATTCGAACGACTTGATAGCTCAATGGGTAGAACACCGGTTAATCTGCCCCCTATCACGTGAGTACACTGTCCATGCAAAACGTGGGTACTCTGAACACCAGGTGACAAAGTCACGTGATGTTCAGAAGTATTAGTACCTCTGCCAACCCCTTCGGGGATATTCGGCGTGAACGTTTATGTTTATGTTATGTTATGAAAACATACGTGAATTACAATGGTGCTCATAGGAGTAGAAGCGATTTCTTCTAGGTAACCTTTGGAAGGAACGGTTCGTCAGGTAGATGTAAAAAAACACGGTGAAACAAATAATTCAGCTGTAATAAGCACAAACTAATTCAATACCCATGTTGATTAGAGTCAGATTCTACGACCAACGAGAGAATCAAAACTACTACCTTCTCCTAGACTATGCTATTCATCATACATTTCTTTTAACGTGTGAAGTCTTTTTTTAATATAAAAATTGCTTTTACCTTCCTATACCGATAATACACGGCGGCCGCTAGCAACAGCACTGACACAGTGAGACACGCCAGCGTGACTCCGACCGCTGCTCATTCTTATTATATACTTATATTAATATTTTACATTGTGATTTGCAATAAGAACTATGCTATTCTACAACTATATGGTTGACACTATTATAAAATTACAAAATCTTAATCTTACAAAAATACTGTCATCTTTACCTTCCTATACCGATAAAATACACCGCCGCTAGGAAAACAGCTGACACAGTCAAACACGCCAACGCGAATCCAACCGCTTATTTTATTGTATTTTTTAATATTTTACGTTGTGGAAATTTTACGATTTTTATTCTACGCTATTCTCCATCAATTTAGGCACTCAGTTTAAATTACGTAATCTATATGCTCTAAAAATCCAGCAATAGCAGCATTAGGCGTAAGTCACATGATAAGTGAAAAACTGACTGATTGCTCATACAAAATATGTCAGTATCTTGCTTCTCACATGACATACTCGCTCTCACATGCCTCATGCTACGGGGATTGATTGTCTTACCTTCCTATACCGATAATACACGGCGGCCGCTAACAAAACAGCCGACACAGTGAGACACGCCAGCGCCACTCCGACCGCCCATTTTTATTTCATTTGTTAATGTAATTTGTGTAATTTATGTTGTAATTTTTTATGTTTTTTATTTTACGCTATTCTCTATCAAATCAGTCTTCAATGTTCATATGATAAAATCAGTGTAATCTCACCTTCCTATACCGATAGTACACGGCGGCCGCTAGTAAGACCGCGGACACAGTGAGACACGCGAGCGCCACTCCGACCGCGGACGCGGAGGAGCTGCCGGCGACGGGGGCGGCGGACGCGTCCTGGCCTTGCGTCGTGAACTGGATGGGGCCGCTTAGGGTTGAGGTGCCTGGGGATAAAGGTGGTTTTTAGTGATTATGGGGTTATAATGGAAGTAAAGCTGGGTAGTGTCGGCTTAGAATAGCACTACCCCATTTCTTCCGGTGGGTGTACGTCAGAGGCGACTTACAGTATTGGGGCTTTTAAGGGATTTTTGGGCGATGCGGTTGGAGACCCATCACCAACAACCTTTACTTTACCAAATTTTCCTCTCTTAACTTTCTAAAAGTGGCTGAGGAATTTCTAATTCCTTAGGTCTGGCTACCGCTTCAAGGGATTTATAGCCAAGCGATTATATGTATCTTCCTCAATCCGACATAAAGTACTCACCAACGTCATTAGCAGCCTTCACGACGCACTCATATCTGACATCGTTCTGCAGTCCAGTGAGCACGACGCTGGTCTCGCTCGTGTCCAGCTTCTCGGGAACTCTGGCGCCGAGCGCGCGCCAGAACACGCGGTACAGGTATACTGTGCCGGGGTTCTTTACTGGGGGGTCCCAGCTGGGAAAAGGGAAAGAAATTTTAAATTGGGAACGACATAAACTTTAGTTGAGGTTTTGCACGGAATTTTTTCTTTCTACATTTTCTGGAACTCTTTATATCTTTAAAATTATTTTAACAAATTATGTCAATAAAGGATTCAAAGACGATGAAATGGAGGTTGTTTTTCAGAAGTTAGTAAAAAATTTTACCTTCAAGAACATTCGCATTTCGAAAGAAGGCAGAAGTGATATAAATTTTATTTGACAAGCTTTGGCTCGTAGGAATAAACAAGGTTATTTTCAGCATGAATTAATTGCTTGAAGTGAGTAGTATCAACATTTATAGTTTTCTTAAAGGTCCTTCAAATATTATGGGATATAGGATTCCTGTAAAGAATTTCACCAAAAATACCAAGATTTTAATCTTTATCTTTAGATATTCCAATACGGCTCTAACATAGCTGGATCATCTCATACATATATTAACTAATTCGCACGGCATACGCTCGCAAGTTCCGTGGCACGCCGGGTAGCCGGGCGCCGGCGTCGCGGAATCAGGCTACTTTGTATTATTCGTCTTGTAAATCTACAGATCACCCTAAATAACATAAACATTACACCATGAGGTCTCGGCGTAATTTTTTGGCTTTTCTAAACAAATAGCTAAATCAATCTCACTAAGCAACACCGCATTAGGCGTGGGCGCGGCGTGCGCTCG